>PVJX010028012.1:0-24282 GCA_004027295.1 Dolichotis patagonum
CATGGCTTTATTCTATTGTGTTATGTTTGATATTATTGTAATTGAAACTATGCTCAACTATAGCAGAGTAAGAGATATGGTGTTAGCTACTGTTGATGTCCAGTTGTCTTAATGTAAAGTACTGTGTTGCCTATGTTGTCCTGTTCTGATCTGCTCTGTACTGCCCCCTTTTGTTTTATTCTCTTTTAAATAAAAAAAAAGATAAAAAAAAAGAATGAGTGCAATTGAGTATTTTGCTCAGAAAAGTATCAATACTAGTTTTATTTAATATGCAAAGCCAGTGGGCAATGAAAGAAAAGGATAACAAGATATAAAAGTAAAAAGATTTCCAGGTTTTCAAGTCTAACTGGTTTTATAATATATGGGAGAATGCACAATTTGCAAGCAAATGTGTGATTAAGACTTGCTGCTTTTATAAAAATGCAAAAACAAAAGTTGCCATTTTAGGGTATTAAACATCACATAGTAATAATGCTTCCAGACACTTTGTCAGACAGACTTCTGACAAACGTGCAGCATGAGAGGCATACTGACATGTTGCTAATAGTATTGTAAACTGAGAAAATGTCTATTTATTTAAAAACTTTATTCCTTGATCTAGTGCTCTCATTTCTAGGCATGCACCCCAAGGAAATAATATAAAAAAAGAAAGAACTTATACACATACG
Source organism: Dolichotis patagonum (assembly GCA_004027295.1). Classification (NCBI taxonomy): domain Eukaryota; kingdom Metazoa; phylum Chordata; class Mammalia; order Rodentia; family Caviidae; genus Dolichotis; species Dolichotis patagonum. The sequence goes on from PVJX010028012.1 coordinate 669, forward strand.
TATGTAAGCTAGAGGTTATGAAAATACAGGAAAAGCTGGAAAAACCATCTCCTATTGTTGACAATTTAGGTTAAGTAAATCATGGTACCTTAGCAAGATGGGCAGACAAATGGCCATTTAAGTAACACTAACTATAATGAGAATGTAGCAACATGATAAGTGGTTATGATATCCTACAACACACACAACTTATACACATGCAGAGAGAATAAGTATGTGAAAGTGGTGGGATTTTTATTGTCACAATATTTTGCAAAATTTCAATAAAAATTAGGATCACAGGGGTGCAAAACTTGACCCATGAACACTGACTAAAGTGATATAACTGTTTCCATTCACTAGAAAATCATATTTTTTACTAAGAGACAACACACTGCTGCTGATATATACTGAGTGACAAGTATGTATTATGGGGGAGCAGAAGCCACTGTAGGTAAAAAACATCTGTTTGGGCCTCCCTGGAAGGGAATAATACAGCCTGGAAGAACCGTGTAGGTTTCTAGGAAGCTGAGAAGACTTTCGCTAAAATCCGGTTTGGAAAATGTGTCATCCTGAAAAAGAGAATTACTATGTATAGCCTGTGAAATGAAATAAAAATTAAAAAAGAAATAAGGATAATAAAAAGCACTAGTAAGTTACTATACTTTGGATCCGTCAGGAATTGATAACCACATCTACCGGCCAAATGGCTGAGTCTCCTGCGGGGGCTTCCACAGCCTGTAGAAGGCAGGTGTGTCTAATCTTAGCATAAACCAGCTTGGCCCTGGTAACCATGGATGTGTGCCGAACCCGCTACACTTCACAACCATCTCACCTGCTGCTGTCCACGTAATCGGAAAATCATTCCCATTTTATGTATAAGGAATTCGAGGTCTGCAAGTGGCATTAGCCTAAGGCTGTACAATGGTAAGGATCAAAGCTGTATTCACAGTGAGGTGGGTCTCACTTGAGTGACACGCAGGAGTATGACACTCAGAGACTTTCGCATTCCCCTATCGTCCTGGTGAGGGTCTGTGCTCATAAACAAGTCCAATCAGCATAACAGTAATGCTGGGCAGGACAGAAAAGTGGAGTTTAAATTAATTTATATTAGGAAGAGCAGTGAGAAACTCCTAGCAGAAGTGGAGGGCACTGGTAGACAAATCGGGGGTTCAGGCAATGACGCTGAGGTTTGGGGCCTTGGCAAGAGGGAAGTGATGGCACAATGTCCTCATAGCCATCTTTCCATAGCGTTCAGGAGCCTTCTTGAATGTCTGGGTGGTCAGCACTGTGCCAGCTTTGGCTGGGTCACTGTGCTGGGCTGGGCTCTGTGTGGAAACAAGAGGTCCTCATTTGCTCAGGCTATATGAGTCAGGTACATGGCCAAGGTGAGTCTTTCTGTCATACATGTATGGTTAACGGGCTCTGCTGCCATTGCTTTGCCACAGAGTTTTGTTATCAGCCACAGAACTCACATCTCAAAGGCTCCATGAGGTCAAAATGAAGAACAGCACTTTGCGGTCAACAGCTCTGGCTCCCTCCAGGACACATAGGCATCTTTGACCAGTGTGCATTGGTGCTGCATCTGCCCCAGGCCCCTCCCAGCTCCTCCTGGACACTGGGCTGCCCTGGTCGTGGCCTGGCGTTTCCTTCTTCCTAGAATGTCTTCTTATAAACCCTCAGACACGAGTAAATACCAAATCTCCCACCTTTCTTGATCTCCCCAAGGGTCACACTCTTTCTGAAGTCTTCTCTCCCCTTCTCTGTGCTAGCATGGCTTAAACTTTCATTGCCACATCCACAACGAACATTTTATTTTAATATACCCACTGCTCCTCCTACATTCTTTTATCAGTACTGGGAATGGAATCCGGGGCCACATGCATGCCAGGGAAATGTTCAATAGCCTAACCAGTAGCCTAACCAGTACCCTAAACCCTAGCCCTCCTCCTAAATCCTTTAAGGGCAGTGCTATGTTTTTTTTTCTGTGTACCTTCCTACTACAGTGTGCTGTGTCTGGTGCATATAAAATGACTAATACAGAGTTGCAACAGTAAAGGAGGAATTTTTGTTTCTTTTTTCTTTCTGTAATGCTAGGGATGGAGTCTAGAGACTCGCATACAGTACTCGAGTGCTCTGTCACTGAGTTCCACCCCGGCAGAGCACAAACTCCCTAACTGAGAAGCAATGCATGAGAGAAATCAAAGAAACTATGTTGTACAAATGACTTCTCATTAAACATGAGTCCGATACACAGAGAGACATGAAAGGAAGTTTGACTTAGAGTCAGTCTGTATCTATTTTAACAGTTTCAAAGCTTTCCTATGTTTGGAGCAGTGGTTCTTCCCTAGGTGGAGTTTTGCCTCCTAGAGGACTAGCATTGCCTGAAGGTATTTCTGGCTTTCACAACTTGGGTGGCACTGGCATCTAGTGAGTAGAGGTCAGGGACACAGCTAAACATCCTAGGGTGTACATGACATCACCTCAATGAAGAATGGTCCAGCTCAAAATGTCCAAAGCGCTGAGGTTGGTTTAGAAGACAGAGGTGGTTGCTTATTTTCTCTTCCTGGTTGTGAGCTGAATATATCATTCCTAAAATAGGCCAAGATAAAAACCAGCCTAAGTGGGCCTCTTCTACGTACAGGAAATAAGGCTAATTTCAAACTTCTTTCCCCTCTTCTATTCATCATTTTCTCATTTTATTTGATTTTATATTCAATGTAATCAAAACCTCTAATACTAAATCACTTCCAGCTTCTCAAACCCTCCCAGCCATGCCATTATGAGAATCAAGATGGGATGATTTAGACAGGTACGCTCAATTAATTAATCAGTATGTATGGAAGAAGTCAGGAGATAGAAGGAGGACAAAAGCTGATTTACACAGCAATAAAACCGCTACCAGCCTTACTGGTGGTAGAAATCATGTCTATTCTTGGTGACCCTGGTTCAATTTCTGCCACTTTTTCTCCACCAAGAGATTAAGGCGGGGTATTTTCTTCACAAGAGTCTGAGTAAGAAATCAACTTAACCCCTGCCTATATGAACATGGAGATCAAAATCTCCAACAATAGGGTTGTCAGGATGGCAGAGAACCTGGGTTCAGAGGATAAAAAAACAGGTGATGCATTGAAACTAGCCTGTAACTTACCACAATTCCTAGTGAATCGGGAACCACAGCCAGACTGTGATGGTTAGTTTTATGGTAAGCTAGATAGGGCCACAGCAAGTGATGAGAACTGGTTAAATATGATTCGGGATGTTTGAAGGTCCTTGTGGGTGACATTAATGTTTGAAGTGATAAACGAGGAAAGCATTTGGGCTTCCCTCATAAGGGTACTCAATCTGCTGAAGGCTTAGAACAACAGATTAAGTAAGGGGTGATTTCCTGTCTTGGCCTGAATGTCTCTGAGATTGGATGTTGGCTTTGTCCAGCGTTGGACTGAGACTCAGACTGGAGCTAAACCATTATCTCTCCTGGGTCTCCAGTCACAGCATTCTGTAATTATGGCAGCCAGTTCCAATTGGTCTCTTTTAGGTGAGCCTCTATCCCTCTTTGGGCTCTACTTCCATGGGGAACTCTGGGGACACTGTCATTAACCCAGCATTTACTGTGTACCTAGCACCACGCAAAGAACCTGTGTTTGTTTGGCCCAACCAGGGAGGTAGATACCATACTCCTCCCACCTCCCACTCCACAGATGAAGAAGGCCAAGTCTGGAGAGATGAATGACCCAACACAGGCTGCAGGCATTAGGTCAGGCTGTGACCTTTGCGCTGGCTGGGAAATGTCAGGGACTCTAGATTGCACAAGTGTTAGATAGGAAAGGCCTCCCAGTTTTAGACGGTTGTTAGTACTTAATGGGATGGGAGGGCCCTGGCCTCCACCTCTCACCAGCTCATCCCTCTGTTAAAGGGTCTGTAGTAGAACACAATAGGCCCCTGATTCTCTCAGGGAGCGCCCTGCTGCCTGGTACTGCCCTTCTCTTGGGGCTGGGAGGCCCCCTCTCTGTGGAGCTTAGGAAGGTTCGCGTGATGAGTGAACTTGTGTCTTCCCACGGGCATTGAAGGATGAGTAAAACATGCACTATGTGTGAGTTGCTCTTCCTCTTTTCCTCAGCCCCGGGTCTGTTCACTGTTTATTTACTGTCCAACAAGTTACTCAGAAATCTCCATGTCCAAGGAAGAGGAAATGCCAGCTACCTTGCCTCGGTTATCACACATGCATGTAGGTACCAAATTATCCATCGTACACACATATGTACAACGATTATGCATCAATAAAAATTTAAAGGCTTGTGGAAAAAGCAAACCTCTCAGAAATGAATTCTGGTTCCTGTCAGTGAAACTGAGGCCTTAGATTCCGGGACTTAAAACCAGAGGTGTCCAGACTTGTCTACAGCAGACTCACCTCAGGGAGCATCTAAAAATGTTCACTTTGCCCACCCCTCTGCATCCCATGGATTCCAGACATCTGGGGGGAGACTGGCACACTCTACCTTCAGCAAGAGGCTCCGCCATTCTTTTTTTTTTTTTATCAGTACCAGGGATCGAACTCACGACTGCCTGCTTGCAAGGCAGGCGCTTATGCCGCTGAGCTAAATCCCCAGCCCCGGCTCCACCATTCTTAGGAAGACAGGCTGGCGACCGTCCATGCGCACACCTACGTCTTTCCCCCAGGACTTAAACAGTAGTTATTTGTCCTTCAGACTGAGAAAAGTGGCATCGATTGTGGGGAAAATGTGGTTTACAGCCCTGTTCTCTTCATATAATGAAATACCAGGATTTCTGCAGGAGACACAGCACAGCGATGCAAACGCTGGTGCTGAGGATGGGACAGACAGGCGTGGCTTTGAGAGGGACCAAGCCATCCTAACCCATCTGGAGTCCCAGGGCCTTGGCCATGTTCTGTTGTCCCAATACCGTTTGCCTTCTGCAGGTTTACTCACACATCAAACAACATTTACTCCTCGGAACACTTACTAAAAGCTGCTGCACTGCCTTGGGGGTCCTGGACTCAAGGAATTTCAGACTGGTATCATTACGCTGTTAGCATCTGTATCATGCTTTACTAGAATCCCCTGGTGATGTATCTGTCCCAACTCTAGTGCTTCTCAAACTTTATGGCATTTAGAAATCCCCCAGAGGTTGGTGGAACACTTCTCTGGGCCTGCAATGGGAGGAATCTGATTGGGTAGGTCTAGGGTGGGCTTGGGAATTGGCTTTCATAACGATGCAGGGGACAGCAGTACTGTAAACCATCTGAGCCTCTTTTGAAGCAACGCTCCTCTAAACGTCGGTCCTCAGGCAAAGAGTGTCTCATTCTTGCCTTCCTGTAGAATGGAGTGGAATGTCTGAAATAGCAAAGGTACTCTTAAAGTGCTTGTGAAATGCATGCATGGATAAATACATGAATGCTTGGAAAGAGCGCCATGAAGGAAGTTAGAGGTTCCTTCCAGGGTGGGTAGAATTTGTAGGGGGCTGTAATGCTGGTATCTACTGAGACTCGGTTTCAGTGGATGCAGGTGACCGGACCTTATGAAATTTCTGTCATCACTGAGGACATCTATTAACTTCAGTTTTCGGAGTCACCGCCTCAGGAAAATATCAAAACTGTACTCAGGTTTAGGGCCACCTCAAACTAGAAGGCTGCTAACAGTTCATTATTTCTTTGTACCATGTGAACATGACATGATCCATTTCTGGGAGGAAAGACCATCATGCCAGCTGTTCCCAGCAGGGGTGTATTTGCACAGCCAATTATTGGTGACCCCTGTGATTCGCAGTGGACAGAGGTAAAGGCTCCATTTCTGCACTCGAACAGCCACTTGAAAAGCCCATGGCACCTTCCAGAAGGAAACTGACCACTGGCGTGACCAGCAACAAATCTCACGGGACAGCACGAAGACGTACCTTGAAGTGTTATTCACGATGCACAGGAAATTCCCTTTTCTCTCCACAGTGTCTCACCGGCTAGCAGAGTGCATGTGAGGGATTGTTTTCTACTTTCCTGCATTGCTCCTGCACCTCAGCTAACTCAGACACAGAACACAGTGCCCTGAGTGTCAACTGCGTGCATAAGTTCCTTCCCTTTTCCTTTCTTCCCTTCCCTTTTCTTTCTTTTCTTTCCTCCCTCCTTCCTTCTTTCTTTCCCTTTTTTCTTTCACAGTGCGAAAGGTTAAAGCCAGGGCCTTAAAGCTAGATAAGCGCTCTTTTTTAAAAGCTCATTGGGCTCAGGGATGTAGCTCAGTGGCACAGCACTTGCCTGGCAAGCGCCAGCTTAGAAAGCACAAAGACCCTGAGTTTGATTTAAAAAAAAAAAAAGTTCATTTATCTTTGTCTTTTTCTCTATTTGATCTTACTTAATCTCAAGGGCTTCTCTGTTGTCCAGTCCAACAGCTTTTTCATTGGAAAAATGTTCTCTAAGATTTACTTCTTAGAAAAGTTGTATTAACAAATAAAGCAGAAATCACACTCCAGTTCCTACAGCTTTTTCAAGAGAAACGGAAAGGCACAGGTCTACAGAAGTCTGCAAGCTATGCTTAGCATTTCTCCTCTTGCCTGCCAAATCTCTAGGGTCTAGAAGTGTCTCTATGAACCTACTGCTATGCAAGCTGAAACAAATTAACCAATCAGGCTGATAACAAATAATGCAATTCAATATAGAGGATTTTAGAGCAGAAAGGCCTCAGAACAGTGATTCTCAAATTTTAATGTGCATATAAGCGAGACTTGGCTGTGTTGTTAATTACAGTCCTGACGGGGTCTGCACAACACCAGGACCCAGTCTGAGGAGCGAGGCCATCACGGTCCTGGACCTCTAGCAGCACTGTTCAGTGGGACTTTCTGTGATGACTGAAATACTCTACATCCCTATGTGTGGGTCAAGCATGTGAGATGCGCTGAGCGTACAGAGGCAATGACTTAAATTTTATTTAAATGTAATTTGTTTGCATTGCAATGACCACATGAACCTAGTGCCTACCCTATTTGACCATGCCACAAGGCAGTGTAGAAAAGGGGATTCTGGGAAAGTTAGTGAAAAGGTTCCCCGAAAAAGAAGAAACCACAAAACAGCTCCAGGCCTCCTTCCCATCCTGTAGCTGTTCTTATTCCCACTTACCCCTTCCTGCCCTAGACAGGGAAGACTCCAGGCTTCCTTGGTTTGTATCAGTTTCCCAGAAGCACTCTGTATACAAAGTCATAATGAGGAAAACCTTCATAAACATTCTGAAGTGCAGAGGAGGATCTTGTTTACGTCAGCTGCTCTGACTTGGCAGAATCAAGCCAGAAGCCTCCCAAGAGATGAAGATCCTTTCTGAGAAGCCTTCGCTTTGGAGCCCAAAGGCAGGCTCCAGGGTTACTCCGCAGTGGGTGGCGGCTCTGGTCTGGACAGAGTAGAGGCAATCGTGTGTACCCAACACACCAGGAAGGCTTACAAGGAAAAAAGGAAGTGCTCGGTTGGAGTCGAGTATCCCAAATGAGAGGACGCTGAGGGCATGCGGACCGGCTAGGGCTGGGTTTTGTCTCAACTGGAGTCCTCTGCTCTTCACAGGTTCCAGGCTGTATTACGTTAATGAGGTTTGGAGATGTTCCCTGGGCTGGTGATTACTAATTTCCATTGAGGAAAAAGTTATGAGGCTTGGATGTCTTACTGATAACGGATAATTTCTCCGTGTGGGCAGAGCTACAAAGCGTGTTGCTATGAAACTGTGGATTGGGTGCTTTCTTTTGTGTACACGGTTTCCCCATCAAGAATCCACTTGGCATCCACCGCAAACCTGCTCGGGGACTCTTGTGATTCATTGCTTGAACTGGCTGGTGGCCATCTGCGGGATCTTGCCATTTACCAGTTTCTACACGGAATTATGATGCTGAAGGTTGAATGGAATTTCAGGTAATAGGGCCCAGATGTCTGAGACTACCATGGAGGAAATTACAGCCCCTGTAAGGCTGCAGCGCTGAAACCTTATTTATGTCTTGCTTGGTAGTTTTTCCTGTTTCCATGTTTACGTAATCTTGAAGCGGTCCAGTGCGGAGGCCCTCACCTTGACATTCCATCTCCAGAGAGGACAGTCACAGTCACACCCCTGTGGCCTGCAGCCAGGGACAGGAAAGTTCCCTGCCTTTCAGCCCGGGCTACGGTCATTAACAGAGCTACCACCACCAGCTTGCTGCTGTGCAGAGCTTCACGTCCAAACTGCTTTCACACATTTAATTGCATTTTATTCTGTTAGGGCCTGAAGGAAATGGCCTGGGACAGGTATTATTATCTCCATTTTGATGCGGAAACCAAGGAATACAGAAGAGGAGCAGTAATCGCTAACAGCTGTGGCCGGTGTATGGCGAAGTGCCTTTCCCGGAGGGTTACACGCGTACCTTTGCGCTCAGTCTTCCCGAGACAGCAGGGAGGGTGATGTGCTTGTCTGCTCCAGTCTGCAGTGGGAAATGAGAGCGGAAGGGGCAGGCCATCCGTGACAGCGGAGCCGGGGTCCAGTGCCACTGTGGCCCTTGGTGCCTAGGCTCTGCCCCGCCCTCAGGAAGCACAGCTGGAGCTCTCCTGTTGAGAGGCAGTGTTCTCTTTATGTTCCCTGGAGGGGGGGAGACAAACCCTATGTTTTCTAACAGGAAACCACTGATGCCCCTGTTTTCTGCTCTTCACCAGAGCTGTGACGCTCCTGAGTACCCTGAGAAGGGGACTCTGTAACGGCATCCCACTTGAAAGGCACCCTAGGCCTAGTGTCCCAGTCCCTTAACGGGCCCATCGCAGCATCTCCTTATCCACAATGCATTCTTCTCCGATGTCTTGCCTTTGTTTACCCACCTCTGCTTCCCATGTTCCTGCCTCAGTTCTTCCCGTTGCACATGAGCCAGCAGATAGCACACCAACTCCCACAAGCCCTCTCACTCCCCGTCCTGAACTTCCTTACGGTTTTGCTGAATGAATGGACTGAGGAATGAAACAGACATCATTTCCTTCCTATTCCTTGAGGTGCCGGGGAGCAAACCCGGGGCCTCACATACGCTAGGCAAGGACGTGACTGCTGCGTCACATGCCTGGCTTGATGTCATTTCCTGACAGTTGTCCCAGGCACTGTGCTACACCAGGGGATGTGAACACGAGCGACAACCCTGCTCTTGCTCAAGGGCAGATTCCAGTCCACTGAGAGATGCGCAGGTAGCAAAACCACTCCTGCCGAAGTCCTGCCCGCCAGGACAGAAGCACACCTTCCAAGGGCGAGAGGCGGAGAAGGGCTTCTCGCTGCTTACAAATTCTCCAAGGGCTGGTCCCCTCTGCTGACAAGGTGACTGCATGAAAGGGACTTTATATATCTTTGTACAGCCCAGAGCACTCAGCATGGGTCCTAACAGGACAGACCCATGGAGGCCAGCAAAGCGCAGCGACCTAAGTGGCAGGGTCCCCTCATTAGGCAGAGACCTTCTGGGGTCACCCTTCCCACCTTGGCAGGGATGGGGAAGAGAGAGGCGGGGCTTGGCCTGGCCCAGCAGGAGGGGGAGAGGACCCTCCAGGCTGACCCTCAGGTCAGCAGCAGCAGTGGATAGGACGCTGCCCCCTCTTACAAGGTTCCCGGGAAGGCTCATGCATGGCCTTGAAGTAAGAATCTATTGCTGTCTCGAGGGCTGGGAAGTACCTTTCCTTCACTTTTCTTTTTAAATTATAAAAAGTAACTTGTGCTAATTGTACAAATGAATATGCTTTGCTGTGACATTTACCTATGTGTGCATGTTGTGTGTTAGCAAATACTTATTTCAAATTATTCCTATCTCAGAACAGTCATCAATTAGTATGATACCACCCTTATAAACCACTGTGCATGAATAAGCTTTATTTATTTGTTCTATTGATTGGTTGGCTGGTTTTTTGAGACAGTTTTGGTGTAGTTCAGGCTGGGTTTGAGCTCACTGTATAGCCCAGGTTGGTCTGGCTCAGCCTTCTCAGTGCTAGGATTACAAATAAGCTTTCTTGTTAGCAACCCTCAGGTGTGACTTTGGGGACTGCAACTGCATTTCATTCACATTGGAGACGTTTCTTGAAGATGGAGGCAGAGGGCTGTCCCTGGTACAACCCGGGCTGCCCTGCAATTGTAAAGAACCAGAGTGCGATAATGAAAATAGCAAGTTCTTCCACTGGTAGCTCGGAGACCAGTTAAGTTATTTAACTTCTAAGCCACATCATCCTCATTTGTAAAAGTGGAAGCCCATGGGTGTTTTGCAGCTGTTTTTGTAAGGACCATGTATTTTATCAAATCCAAGATGTACTTCTGAAAATACACCAAGAATGAATAACCAAAATTACTGCAAATTGAACTATGATATGATACTTTTGATAGACCTATGCAAGGCAAAACATCAGCCTTCTATTGCTTTGAAATTTCTTTCATGTGTCCTAAGAACCTGGTAATTTTTCCTGCCTTTGAGTGTCCGCTTTGTGTGTGGTAGGTAATCTTTGTGCGTGCCTCTCCGCAGTGAAATGGGACATGGCTTCATTTGTGCTGTCTTTCTATCTGCATGTGGGACTCAGACTGTTTTGTAAAGACATCAAAGATTGTGGTTATTCTTCCACTGTCAAAATTCACTTCCCTGACGGTGCTGTTTCCCTGACTTTTGGCTTACAAGATACCCTCTCATCTCGATGCCAATTTATAGTGTAATATTTCTGAAGCAAATTTAAATAGCAATTAAACATGAGTGAAGTGATAAAAATATGAATAATCACAAATTCCTGCATGCAAGACTGCCATATGACCTATAGTGATTATAGGACTTCCTAGATTGTAAAATGTAGAACTCAGCAATGTTAAAATATGAAGAAAAGGTACGTCTCAGAGGTAATCAAAAGTGGTAAATGAAAGAACATATATCATGTGTTTTGAAACCCAACAGATGCTTTACAAATCTCAAATCTCTTCCTTTTAATAAAGAATTAAACCTTGAAGAAGCCAAAACAGGACATGGGAGCCAAACCTCATCTTTGGAAAGGGATACAATGCTGCACTTAACGCTGACTTTTGTTGGATAAAATTTATATTTCAGGAACCACAAAACCAGGAATGGTCTCTACTCACATGTGAGATGGCTGCAAATTCTTTGCTGTGGCCTTTCTCCCTACCTTCCGTTGAGAGGTGGGACCCTTCCCTCCGCAGTCTTGAATCTAGTCCAGACTTAGGGCTATTTTGACCAAAAGTATGTGGTAAAAATGGCACCTACCATTTCTAGGCTTAATGTTTGGGAGGACTGGCAAATCATTTCCTCCTTCTTGGAAGCCAGGAGCCATGCCACGTATAAGCTAAGTACCTGCATGGAGAGCCCACGTAGAGGGGAACGGAGAACCCCCATCAGCACCCCAAAAGAGCAATGGGTTAACTTCCTGGACTAACTTGTTTGCCATCCGAATGAACCATCTATGCTTGGTCTATGCATGTGGAGGCTCAGCCCCAGATAACACCACATGGGGTAAAAACACAAAATCCCTACTAAGCCTTGTCCAAACTGCAAAATAATGCCCAAAGAATAACTCTTTGAGCTTCTAAAATATAGAGAGCTTTGCTGTGCAAGAGGGCGTCACAGATGCTCTGGGCATGACTTCCAGAATCCCGGCAAACAACCTGGAAGCAAACCTGGGCCGGCTGCCTCCTGAACCGAAACCCTTGCGTCATGACTCCACAGGCTGGAGTTACCGGGAGCTAAGCAGAGCACCCGCTGCTCCTCCCGACTAAGACCCTCTCTCTCATGTGGCCAGATGATGAACGGAGCCTGGGGACAGTTCTGGTGGACCCAGAAAGAAATGTAGAAGAATCAACAGACACGCAAGAGGGAAAAAGTTGAAGCATAACATGCACACGCGTGTGTATACAAACACACAAATGATCTTGCCCCTTACTTGCAAATGGAGAGGAGAGTTTATGAATTAGATCCACACGTGCTTGTGATATTCAAGCATTTTTAGATGTCTGATGGTGGCCCCAAAGAATAATGGTGTAGTGGAGACAGCAAGAATTTCTGAGGAGTTACTGATCTCAGGCATGAATTATCCAGAATGAAATTCCAGGAAGGTATAGAATACCTCGTTGATGAAATAAAACATGGATTAGAATCTCTCTCTGATAGCAAGGCTTCCCATGGAGACAAAGTTCTGACTCACAACAATGTCAGTTCAGACAGCCACCAAGTGCATTTCACGCTGTTGATCACCTTCTATATCAGAATGTCAAGATCTTTTGTTTCAACACATAGCAACCCGTATGGTGAGGGTACGTTACAGCAGATGGTAACAGCATGTACCCTTGAGGGTGTCATCCATGTCTAAAGGGGCAACACTGTCAAGCATCTCATCTTTAGCTAAGGAAGCTTAATGTGTAGCTAAGGAAGCTTAACGAGACAGATCTTCTTTGTCTCAGAGAAACTCTAGGATTCTCTGAAGCAGGAAGATTTTAATAGGCATGAATGCAGGATACTATCTACCACGGGTATGGATATTAGAAACCTGGTGTTTAGCTTCCATGGGAAATCAGGAGGTGGGGGAAAGCAATTTACATTCACTTAGTGTTGAATCCAATATGAGTAACTTGCTTATCTTTACTTTAAAATCACATTACTCATAAAAGTATAATTCTTTGCCATGGCTTGTTGGCTGATGACAAAGCTCTTGTTTCTTAAAGAAACCAGTAGTGTAGGAGACAAGCCGATAACACATGGACATAACAAATCAGACAGAAGTACAAAGTGCAGCAGAGAGGTGGGGGAAGGTAAAAGCAGGGGCCAGATGGAACCAGTCCTTGATGGGGAGGTTAAGGAAGGGGCTAGCCACTACTACAGCAGCTACAGGGCCAGCTAGTTTGTAGAAATTTCTAAAAATTTGAGTATGAATGAAAAAGCTAGAGGAATATGACTTCTCTACACTCGAAAAAGTATTTTTCATTTTCATTAGAAGTCAAGTTATAGTCAAATCCCTCTATTTCAAAAGCTAGAATAATCCAACCAACTAGATAAACCAGCCACTGGCAAACTATAGCACCTAAAGGCCAAATCTAGTGTGCTACATGTTTTGTAAATAAAGTTTTATTGGAACCCAGCCACATCCATTTGTGTATGTTGTCTGTGGTTGCTTTCAAATTTCAGTGGAAGAGTTGAGAACTGTTAGAGAGATCCTGTGATTCACAAAGTTCCCTAAATTTACCATCTGGTTCTCTACAAAAAAGTTTACTGATCTCTGATAAAATAAATCTAACACTATTAAATCACTGCAATAAATCTAAATGCTACTGAGAATGTTTTGAGAAGTTTGAGTTTTGCAGGGAAATAGTTATGCATGAAGCCATCTCTGTTCCACAAAAAAGCATAATCCTTTCCCTTCCACCCAGAGCAGGTTCTGTGAAGAAAGGTAGAGATACAGACAGCAAGAGCCCACTGATAGCACCAATTAATAGTGGTCAGGAGAGGAGTGAAGAAGCAGGAAAAAGCATTAAATTGCACCAGTCTGCGTCCATGTAGTACAAGGTAGTCTAGCATAATAAATAGTGACACGAATACTGATGGATTTAAAAATCTACTTAAGATCTTAAAAAGGTAAGTTTCAGCAATCCAAAACACTCAAGTGTCATAGCTCTTTTTTTTATTTTGGTCTTTCTGAGTTTCTGAGACAGGGTCTCGCTATGCAGTTCAGGCTGGCCTTGAGCTCACTTTATAGCCCAGGCTGGTCTCGAACTTGCAGCAATCCTCCTGCCTCAACCTCCTGAATGATGGGTACATTTCCTGATAAATAAAGTTAGCTTTATGGATGTGGTGTGCAACTTTAGGAAATGGTCTGCATGACTTTGCATCTAAAGTACACATATGTAAATATTCACTTGCTGTGCCCACTCTCTACGTTAGTTTCTCCTTGCCAGTCTCCTGTCTCAACATCCATGACTTACAGCCTTGCGCCAACTTCCGTCTGCTGTCTACCGCTCTCCGTTGTGTTTTTATCTGTTCCAAGCATTTTTATTGGATTGTGATTCCTGAAACTCTACCTGTCTTGCCATCAGCTCGTACCAAATGGGAGTCACCATGAGCAAGAGACTGTGTTAGATTCCCAGGGAGATGCATGAGCGGGAGATGGAGTTCTGCTCACGAAGTGTTCAAGATACTTGAGAGAATGTGTAGAAATGTAACTCACAGTACACGACACTAGCCGACGCCGTGCGAAAGGTTTATCATATTTCACGTAAGGAGAGGGAGGGTTCGCTGGTCCAGAGATTGGGCCTAAAGCGGAAGGATGTGAACAAGGCCTTGCCAGAAAGGAGAAACAGCAGCAAAGAGTATCTAGGAAGCTGGTGATGCCTCCTGCGTTTCAAAGCCTCCCACGACCTCGCCTTCTTACCAAGATAAATTCAAGGGTGCAAGGCTCTGTCCCAGCCACTGTAATTCTAGCTCATACACTGTTTCTGCTACAGCGCTCCTCGCACAAAAGTTCTCGCCGGATTCTTCCAGCTGCTTTGCTGACTCCAATTTTTTGAAGACTCTTTCCAACATGCGGAATTATCTGCACCCTCTCCCTAATCCAAGCCTCCACACAGCTTAAGCAGCAAGTTGTTCAAGGGTCCTTCACTTTTGTGGAGCTCTACACCGGGATGCTTCCCTGGTCATCTGAACACACACCGCCAGTACACAGGTCAAACCCCAGCGGCTGGCAGCCTGAGTTTTGCAACATGCAATCAGTACACTCAGAATGTGTGTACTGATTACAGGTTCTGATACTAAACTGCCAATAGAGCCTGAAGTGTTTACTCTCAAGTTCCTTATTTATCCCACTGGGAATCAGTGACCAACAGCTCACAGCCTGATACCTGCACTCAGCTGACACTTTGCTATGACTATTTCAAAACTGTTTACTTTTAACTCACAGACAACTGTACCTACGCATGGGGTGCAATATGACATTCTGGTTAAATCCAGTGAATTCACATCTCTAGCACCTCATACACATGCCAGTTTTTTGGTGATGAGAACATTAACAATCTAGTCTTTGATCTCTGGGTGATTTTGACGTACATAATACAGCCCTATTAATTACAGGCACAGTGTAATAATGCTCAAAAAATCCTTCTTCATGTCTAACTTTGTACATTCAACATTCTCTAGTTCCCCCACCCCAGTCTCTGGTAACCAGGAATCTGATTGTTTCTGGGGTCCATTTGGAGTGAGACTAAGTGGCACTTATCTTCCTGTGCCTGGTGTACTTCTCAGCATGATATGCCCCAGTCCTGTCCATGCTGTAGCAAGTGCAAGATTCCTTCTTTAAGGCTGAATAGTACTCCTTCATCCATATGCACCATGGTTTCATCCACCCATCCATGGTGGACACTCAGGTCCATTCCCTATCTTGGTGACCCGCCTTAAAACACTGCTGCTCTCCGTTACCTTTATCTCCTCTTCACCAGAATCCCAAAGCACACACTGGAAGTTTCAGGGGCTAAGCACTGAAGGCCTGTAGGCCAAAGGTGAATGGATCATCAATCCTTAAAAATCCAGAGATGTATGCTTTGGAAGACTGGCAGTTGTGTCCAACGTTCCCCAGGGGCAAAATGGCCTTGGGCTGAGCAAATGCACCCTTTATAAGCTCAGGAGCTATGCAGCAGGAGGCCTCGGTTCCCCACTGCCTCCCAGGCTTCCTGCAGCTCAGGCCAGCTCCCCTGTCCAGGGTGTTAGCCCCACCTGCATCCGCGTCTTCAGTAGCCGCACTGCCCTGCAAGAGCCTCTAACCATCTTCACCACAGTCCAGCGCCCCGGTTCACACCTGGATGCGGACTCCGGGAGCGGAGAGCCTGAGCCCCCCTCCAGGACAGCGCAGTGCCGTCACAGCCAGCGGGCATGTGATGAACGCCTGATTCATAACCGGATGCACGAATTTTCTATCCCATAATTAAAAAAAAATATAATTTTTTTGGTACCAGGTATTGGAACTTACTACCTTGTACTTGCCAGGCAGGCGCTGTGCCACTGAGCTGTATCCTAGTCCACATTATTATTATTATTATTATTATTATTATAATAAACAGAAAATAAAAACAAAAATAAAAGTTTCAAAACAGGCTAATGGGAGAATAACAATAATTAATGTACCACATATTGATACCGTCAGTCCTCAGAGTACAACATATAGGCATGAAGTACTGTCCAAACAATATTAGCACAAACCTTTCTTTTCAATGAACTAAGAGAAACTAGTGAAGTCTTAGTAGAATGGACAAAAGCATTTTGTCAACACTCTGGGGTGGACTGCAGATGGCTACAGATTCCTCCCCAGGTGAGTGAGGGGTGGGATCTGTCTCCTTCCTGTGGGTGCTGTGGTCTCTGACTGCTGTGGCCCCACATAATCACATGTGACATGAGTCAGGGCCAGCCCTGGCCGGGAGGAGCACTGGCAGCTTCCCTGTGGTCTGCTGAGAAGTCTAGTGGCCTTGCTGGAGAGACCATGGGAAAAGCCCCAAGGACACAGGGCCAGGGAGAGTGGGTCCCGCAACGCCCTCCATCCATCCACCCCTACCAAGGCACCAGGGCGCCAGTGGAGAAGTCTTGGGCCAGCCCTGCCCCAGCTTGGTAACATGCAGGAACCACAGGTGGGGCCGAGCAAACTGGAAGAGTTGCTCAGTAGAGTTGTGCTCTGGTTCTCAAACCTCCACATTGTGAGATACAATAAAACTGCGCTTGTGCCAAACTACTAAATTGTAGAGATAACCCTGTTACATAGAAGTAGACCAAGAAACAATGTATCACTGTTTCTGCTCTTTACCGGAATGGCATCCTTATTAAACCTTTGACAGCTCCATGTGCATTGAAAGTGATCGTTCCTACCCATCTCTGGCGAAACCGCCAAGGCTGCTCAGGGACAGAGAGACCGTCTGGGGAGTTCTGTGTTGTAGGCTGGGAGAATCGGTGTCTTTTTGCACACATACACCTGTGCAGTGAGCACTCTGGTCATGCACGAGTCTACACAGGCTTCAGCAGTGGAAATGGTAAGTAACATTGTGCTCTCTTCAACAGTTCTGCTGGGTTATTAATTTTTTATTTTACCAAGATATTTATTCATTATTTTGATCTATATAAGTAATCTGGTTATGATTCTGAATTTTACGATTGCTGTGACTGTTAAGTTGGGGAATATAAAATTTGATGATCTGTAAGGAAAGTTTCATTCCAGTTGCCAGATCCTAGAAATCTATAGGACCTAAAAAACAGTCTATTTTTAGTAACACCGTACTTCATTCCCAGAGTCTGTTTTTAATTAATCACTGTAGTTTTCTCTGACCATTCTTATGTCTCACCACTCTTACCTGGTTATAAAATCAGTTTCCCACAGAACTATTCTCAAGCAGTCCCCTGTGTTTTCCAATCTCCTTTTGCAAACCCTAGGATTCAGTTGGTAACAATTACAATTATGGAAAGAAACATGATCTAGACTTGGCCAAAGTTGGGAAGGCAACGGATACAGTTGACAGTTACTTCATTAATTCCACCATTAACAACAAAAATAAAATAAAAATCAAATGATCAAAGACTTCAGAAAAGCAATTTTTCTGTATTTTGACATGGCCACACTGTAACTATTCACACGATGATGATACAAACATGGGAACACAGGAGGAAATTGAGTGTGCTTTGTTTCAACTGCCTCAGGGGCTGTGGAGGCAGGAGGGTGGGAGATGCATGGTGGAACGGGAACACATGAAGACCTCTAGAACTGCCACATGTGATTTCTAAAAAAATAAAATAACAGGAGGGAAAATTTTTCAAGGTGGAATTGGGGTGAAAGGAGTGTCTATCAATAAGTAGAGACTTGAGGTGAAAGAAAATGAAGGATCCAAAGATTTTTGTCTTCTCTCTTATGCATTTATACTCTGGTTCTCTGTAACAATGAACTGAGAACTATATTAATCAAAATGGTCTCTATCCACAAGTGGTCCTCAGGCTGAGGGTTAGGGTACAGTACACAGAAAAAGTAATTATGTTACAATGGCAGAAGTGCTGCACTACCGGCGTGCTGGAAAACATGAAGAACAGTAAGTTACCCCTACAGGGTGGGCGAGATCACTGCAGTGGGGCCTAAAGTGGAGGAGGGCGTTTCCTCATCCAGGTAGAGCAGCCGCACTTCTGCAAGAGTTTTGCTGAAGCTAAGATGAGGAAGAATGAAGGAGCCGAGCTGTTTAGGGGAAATACGTGTTTATTAGGGATGGCTGAGTCATGGATGAGTTAGCTGAGTGAGGAGTGGAGAGAAGGAGGTTGCAGCAGCTTGCATGCAGGCTAACCTGGCGCTGGGCGCCGGGTCATGAAGAGACACGTACGCCAGGCAGATGAGCTGGATTTTACAAGCAGGCACCGGGCGCTCAGCGGTGTTTCAGAGCTGAGGTGCGCCATGATAGTCATTGGTATCACCGCCCTGTACTGCCCTTGGGGCGGGTGAGCACGTGGCTTGTCTTACAGCAAGGGTCATGGCTGCCCTTTTATGTTTTCTGGAGTGATTATTTGATGTCTTTTTCATTAAAGACTAGCACGTCATGAAAACGAGGTTAATTATATCTTGTTTTTGCCCAGCACAGTCTCCACAGAACTGAGAAGTTCAGTGATGACTTGGTGAATGAATCAAATGACCGGATATCACTCTAGGTCAGGCACAAGATGAAGGCCTGAATCTGGAAGGGAAGGGCTTTGGCATTTCAAACCTGGCAACGCCGGGTTAACCTTGACAGGTGCCTCAGGATGAAGGGACCAGGTTCAAGGGCTCCTTGGAGATTTTTAGGATGCGTCACTAGGGGGAGGGCAGCTAGCACACAAGCAGGGGAAACAGGAGGAGAGGGAGGGAGTTTTCTTGAGCAGGGAATATTATAACTCGATTGGGTCATATACCTGAGGTGCCCTCAGGACATCCTGGAGCCATCACATGGGAAGGAGGCAGAGTGTCATGGTGGAAGCACTAAAAAGCCAAGAGGGCTTGGATTTGGGCTTTGCCATTTACCTGTCTGTGATCTAGTGCAACTTCTCAAATCAGCTTTCTAATTTATAATGGTGATAGTAAGACTCTCTGCCATAACTAACTCAGGATGATTTTACAATCATCAAAAGTTCCAACCTGTATGTGAAAGTGCTTATGACGTGCATTCAGCCATGGCTACCGTTCCTGTTGTGATCAGAAACACTAGCACATCCCTCAGGGGAGCACGGCACAGGTCAAGCCAAGGGCAGGGCCACCTGCCCTGTTCAGACTCCACACAAATCCCTGGCTTTGGGCCAGCAGCCTTATGAACAGGTGCAGCATGAGAAGCCTCTGCTTATCACCGCGAATGGGAAAGTCTCCCCACCAAGTCTGGGCTAGAGTGACCCGTTTCGGGTTAAACGGAATGAAGAGACACGAGGACCAGGAGATGCGCTCTGTTATTGGTGATGAAAAAACAATTTACACGTAAACAAACCTATTCTCTCCATAGCCCCTGCGGCCATGCTTCCTCACGGAAAGACAAACACAAATCTCCTTATTGTATATAAGGAAAAATCAAAATAAAAGATAGGTCAGAGGAGGTAGGGAGAGGGCTCTTTCGCAAATGGGAAGGAGACCAAGAGATGAAGGGTGGGGAAGGAGATGAGAAAAGAATCAAGATGTGTTATGACATGGACCAACTCCCACGAGGAATGCAATCAGTAGGTACTACAAACATGCACTCATAAAAAATAAAAACAATAACAAAAATATCTTAAGACTCCCTTATTTCTAAGGTGGGCCCTTTTTTCTTCAGCTATCATCCTCACTTTCCCCCTGAGTATCAGCCCCAGGGACGCAATGCCTAACTTAGAGTAGGACAAAGTCACCCCGACTACTCTGTGTACCATCTGGGTTTCCCCTTGGAAGACAGGAACTCACAGAGCACCCAAGAGCAGGAAACATCTGTGCCTTAAAATGCTCTGAGGTTGTGTGAGGGTCTGGCGGATGGGAACAAAAGGGTTCTCAATTCAGACAATCCATGTCACAAAGCCTAACACCTGCCTTGACGAAGGTAGACTTACTGGAAGCTGGCTGCTGGGAGAGAACGGCTCGTGTCCTCAGAATGAGCCTTAAGCAGGGATTCCTTGAGGGACAGAAAAGTTGAGTTTCTGAGGACAATCAATAGGGCTATATCTTTTGCCCATCTTAAGTTCTTTGATGTGATATAAAAGCAATAATGTACCTGGGAATGAACTCGTAAAGTTATTCGTTTTATAGCATAATAAAAGTGCAGCAAGATTGAGCTGGGATTTAGGCAAAGAATTGGGATGGCAACAAGGAGACCTGGCTTCTGCTGCCACTCATTCCTGCCGTCACCTTTTGTAAATCAAGCGACTCTTGACCTCATTTTCTCCACCAATGAAGCAGTGACAGAGTGACATGGCCATGGGTAAACAGATGACAGCAGCGATGGTCCCAGGCAGTGAAGGGTCAGAGTGGGCCAGCCTGGTGCTTGACTTACATCGAGGAACAGGGAGTTGAGAAAGCATGCCGATGCTCACGGACCTCACATCCCATGAGAAGAGATGACCGTAATCAAGTCGAAGATCCGAAGGATGCAGGAATGAGTCATGTGTGCTGCAGGTCGATAGGGGCTATTTGCAAGTGGAGCAGTTAGGGTGGACTTCGGGGGTGAGGGTGAGTGGGGGCTTGGTGGTGTCAGGTGCTGGAGAGGCCTGGCCCCAGCCCTGGCTAACTGTCCTTATTCATTTTTACCAACAAATCTGCATTGGGATCAATGGTTGTGAGGATTCAAGGAAGGAGGTGGGAAAAAAGGACTAAGGGGAACAATGATTTTCCTTATTTTCCAACTCCAAATGCTAGGAGTCCTAAATCAAGAATCTCAGATGCCAGATCCCACGTGGATTTTCACAAAGTCAAGCAGGATATGGTACTGGAGGTGTGGTTTGCTTAGAGACGTGCCCAGCTACGGGAACAGTGGAAGTGTTTGCTTGAAGATTCACGCAAGACAGACATCTGCAGTCAATGCTTTTTAATCTTAGGAATTAAAAAATTCAACAAATTAAAAAAGAAAAAAAAGCCAGAAGGGATTTATAAATTTTAAAACAAAGCCTTTTAATTTTACACTGTCTAACAAGCCTCCAGAGGCCAGTTCTTTGGAGAAAAGTCACCTGAACAATCATCAGAGAAGGCAAAATTGCTTCCTCTGGGTATCCGTGTTAACAGATTTGACTTTCCTTTTCATGCCAGGAACAGGGTGCTGGTGGCAGAGGTGTGCATTTCAGGGTACTACTTGCAAAGCTGCTGACCTCAGTGGGAATGTGCGAGGCCTTTGACGTAGCTGATTGTTGAGTAAACAGCATTTCTGGCACTAAAAACATTCTGGTTTTATATCTGTTTTCATCAATCTCCATTCAATGACAATATCATTGCTCACCTATTATAGATATTTCCCAACTGAGGATTCATGCAAGAGCAGAAGGTTGGAGAAATCAGTTATTGGAATGACCAAAAGATTTTGCTGCCCTCTCCTTGCCCTATGCTTAGAGAGGTCATAAAGTCACTCAGGTGATTTTGCTTCATCGGTGGCAAATGAGTTCCTTCCCATCTTCCTTTAATTAAATGCTACACGTTATGCCCCTCCCCCAAACACTATGTCTTACCCACTTGTTCATTCATTACCATAAGTGGAGTATCTGTATGTGGCAGGCGTTGTGCTAGGTAGGCACAGATATGGAAAATAAGAACACACATCTCCCTCTGACTAAGGATGGGTTGGATGAAAGCTCAGTGTAGGTCACTTTGTTATGATTTTGGAGAACCTGCTCTTGCTTCCCAGGTGCTGCTGGCAAAGCAGTGCTGCCCGGATTTCCGGAGGCCACAGGCTCGCAGAGAGGATGCAGGAGCGAAAGGGTGGGCTTTGTGCCCTGGTGGGGCAGCAGGACCATTATGTTCACTAACTGCTTGTAAGGGAAGAGGGTTAATGAGACAGAACCTTTCTGGGGCTCACTTTTCAGGAATTTTACCAAGTCCCCCCAAAAGTATGCTAAGCAATTTGGGGAGGTTTATTTCAACTCAACGCAACATTACAGAAGGCCTGCTAAGGAGCCTGAGGACCCAGATGTGCAAAAGGGGTCTGGACCACCCCTGTCTTCAAGGTGCACAGAGCCAGTGCACACAGAAGCAGAGGTCATGGGCAGTCAAGGTATGCACTGCTTGACCCTGCGAACCCTAAAACATGGCAGCAGCTCTTCAAGGACAGACAATAGGATGAGGCTCCGAGAAGAAAAACAACTTGTCCAGGGATGTAGAGAGCTACAGCCAATGCGGGCACTAGAGTGGCCTCAGTCCCTTTCAGGAGACCAAGACACTGAGCTGAACCAGCCCACCTTCCCGGGCCACGGAGATGTACAGGTAAGAAGAGCACGGGGCCATGCACCTGAGTCCTCCCTGTGCCAGGCCCCCTCTGAACACTGGTGTGTGCTCAGTATTTGATACTTACGATCGCATTTAATTTCACAAACCATCTGCAGAAGGAGCACCCTCAGCTTCCCCGTTTCAAGCACCAGGAAGGTGAGGAATGGGACAGCTACACCCCTAAAAACAATCCTGATACTCAACAATGTATAGAACCAGGATTCAAGTCCTGGCTATCTGGAAACATTGCCGCTTATCCTGCCCTGCTTCCTGGAATGCGCTCTCTTTCCCTAGGCACATTGACGCCGATACCAAACACATATTTCAGCAATGAAAACTGTAATAGGATGTGGCTCATAATGATGGTGGAAGGAAACCCCATCCAGAAAGTGAAGGGCATGACCCTTTGACAGCACGCTGGGCTGCCACACTTCTCTTTACGTCTCAACCTTCAAGGTCTTCCTGCCCATCTGTCCACTGTCCGTCTGTCCATCCTTGAACGAACATTTACGAGGGTCTCCTACATGCTCTGTGCCGTGTAAGAAGCCAGGGAGACAAAGATCAGCACCTTCACGGCCCCCGCCCTCTAGACAGTCACTGGGGCAGGCTGTTTGCGAAGGAAAATAATTACGTCCAGGAAGATCTGCAGAATACCTGAGGGAGCCAAGTGCTGTGGGCGCACAGATGGAGAAGCATGCGGGCAGCTGCGGGTGGCTGAGGACGACGGGCGCTTAGAGGAACATGCTGGCCTGTGATGTGTTTGCATCTGCCTGTGCTGCTCACTAAGGGACCGTGAGGGTGAGTTGAGTGGCACATTCCTTACCTCACGGCAGCCCAGCCGTAGGAGTGGAATTTCTTCAAGGCTTGGCACAACAGGGGGACAACGCTGGTTAAGTCCTGCTGCTTTTCCAAGACTTGCTTTCCTCATTGACAAGGTGAGAATATTATGACTGCCCTCACAACGAAGGCCACGACTGGACATGCATAGGGCTTGTAGGAATCTAAACCATTATGGCTGCCAATGACCCTCCCCTCCCTACTCCCTGTTTCCTGACATCCTGGAGGAGGTCTCAATCTAAAGGGAAGGGAAAGTGACCGAGGACCTAGGAGAAACATGAAACTTAGCTTTTAAGAATGCACACTTTCCCCCAAGCCTGTTCCATGTTTTATTACTAACCTGCGCCCATTTTTTCTTTCCCTGCCCTCTCACACCCTCCCTGCCCA
>PVJX010028013.1:0-24284 GCA_004027295.1 Dolichotis patagonum
TAGGAGAAGAGGACAAGAAGTCACCGTAAGCAAGCCCTCCCTGAGAACCAGTGCCATGCGTGGGCCACCACTGTTAGCAGGCCAGCCAGACACCAGCCTTTTCCCAGGAGTCAACACCATTCATCGACTATGGGGGAAGAGAACAAGAAGTCACCAAGAAGCAAGCCTCCCCTGAGAATCAGCACCATGCACAGGCCACTGGGGGAGACACCCAGACCCCAGCCCCTTCCGGTGTGCAGGCTGGGAAACAACAAGAGCCACCCCACCCCCAAAAAAACCCCCTGTAAACAACCAGCTGACCCAGAGAAACACAGGCTGCAATGATAGCTATTGAGGTGAAATGCAATTTGATGCTTGCGGTTTTTGGTGTTTCACTGATTTGCAGGTCTAAGGCCGGTGGTCTATTATCTGGTCAGAGGATAATGGTATGCAGTGTGGCATCTGGGGGGAATCTCCTTCTGAGGGTGGTAGCTATTATTAATTTCTCATTATCCTGTTTTGACGTCTTGTACCATTTTCATTGTTTTGTTGTTTTGGGTTTTATTCTGTTTCGTTTCGTTTGATTTTGTTATATCTGATGGCATGGGCAGCTATTTCAAAGGTAGTAAGATATATTATGGTAGCCATTTTGGATTTACTATTGTCTTGTTTTGAATTCTTTTATTGCATTCATTGTTTTCTACTGTTGCTCTATTCTGTTCTTTTTTGTTTGATTTTTATTATGTCTAAAGGTATAGGGCTGAGGATTTAGCTCAGCAGCATAAGCCCCTGCTTGGTAAGCACAAGGTCATGAGTTCAATCCCTGGTTCAAAAAATAAATAAATAAATGTATCTGCATCTATTTTGAAGACAACAAGAAGCAATATGGTAACTATTGTTGATTTCTTATTGTTTTGAAATTCTGTGTCACACTGGTTTGGTTTGATTGGCTTTATTCTGTTTTATCTTCCTTGGTTTTATTCTCTTTAAAATAAAAAAGAAAAAAAATATGGAGAAAAAGCAATCAAAGAGAATATAACTAAATACAATGCACTTATAGAAACTACATTTTTTTTCAACTAGGAGCAATAAGGACTAGGACACCCAATATTGGAGATAAAAGGATGGATTTATAGAAATTATACTTAATACAGCAAATTTTCTCTAAAGTAAATGTTTAGGTCATGTTGCCTAGAAAAACAGCATCAAAACAACTGTTAAAGATACACTGACTGTAGCTGAAAATACTATTTTTGTAATGACTGATGAGTGAGAACATAATAATCAGTCTGGTGTGAAGAATAACTACTTTTACTATGAGAGCACTATTAATAATAAATCTGTGCATATATTTAGAGAGAAAAGCTCTATTTTTCTTCTATTTGAAATACCAATGTATATTCACATATTCATTTTGGTGACAACAGTTTGAATTTGCGATTTGCCATCTGCCTAAATAGCATTAACCTTCCCGTAACCTTATAATATCATTGTTATACAGTGTCTGATATTTGAATCTATCTAATATAAGCTAGGAACAAAATACACTGTCCTTTCTAGGAGGTATACATCAGTCCATTTCAGAGACCAACAAAAACAGTCTCACAAGGAAACAGACATTGAAATATTTTTCATTACAATGGATTAGATATTTCTAAAATAATCAGAAAAAAGAACTTTGCAAGTAGTTAGCAAGAGCATATTTTAATTAACACACTATAATGAAATATTATCTTTATAAATCTGTACAGTATTTTACTTACACCATCTATAAACTTTATGTGCACAAACACCATTTATCTCTTAAGAATAACCTATTTAGTATGCTGAAAATAGTGGCTTATCTCCTTCTATTTCCACAGTGTAAAATAATCTCCATTCTGGTAAGTGCACTGATTACTTCTGCGTTCTTATGTTCCAGACCCATGAACAGCAGTGATGTAGTTCACTGTTTCTCGCTGGGGTTGGTACCCGCTGTGAACTGAGCTCGGGTGTTCATGGTCACTAGGAAAGCACTCTACGGCTGAACTACACACTCAGCCTTTTACAAAACATTTTTTCTTAAGACAGGTTTTTGCTAAAATACCCGAATGGTAATCCCTTTAACCTGTAATCCTTCTGCTTCTGCCTCCTGAGTATTTGGTGATAGAGACAGGAGCCATACTATGTATCTATTCTTTGCCTTTTTGAAAAATGTTAAATAGTACAGTTTCTCCCTCACTTTCTATACAGCTCTTTCTCAGTCTCTTCCTCCAATACCCTAATTTGGTAAATTTTGATTTTTTTCCTTTTTTAAAATTTAAAGTCACTCCCTATATGATTATTTACAGTTTCAGATTTTTTTGGGAATAAACTCCCTAAGTTGGAGAAATTCGATTCTTTTCTCCTTTTTAAATCTACTGTCACACCTTATACAATTCATATCTTTTCCAAATTTTAAATGCTACCTTCATACTTATGACTCATAAATCTGTGGCCTCTATCTGTGCCGCTTCCACCAATTCCAGACCCTTTTATCTAACTGACTTATTGACATTTTCATTTGAGTCTCCTAAAAGTTACATATGCAAATGAAAGCTATGTACCATTTCTTTCAGTCTGTTACTCCTAATTGTCTTCCTCCGGTTGTTCTGGTTATAACCATTGATGTCATACTTGAAAACTCCGTTTCTCTAGCACTGTCCACTCCCTTCTCATATTTAACTCAAAAGATCGTCCAGATGATGACTCTGTTTTAATGTCCTTATAATTGGCACCCTAGCCCAAGCCACCTGTCAGCTCTTACCTTGATTGTTTGACTACTGGTATGGTGGCCTTAATCCTGCCTGCCTTCCCAATGGTCTGATCTCAACACAGAAACCACAATAAAAAAAAAAAACAGGGTTATAAAGTTAGTTTAAGGAAAGAAAAATTAATAGGGTGTGTTATAAGTGATGGGTTGTGATACGCATATTAAAGGGATGATGGGTAACACATTTAATGGAGGCACAAATTTCTTAGGAAGGAAAATATGTGTCTCATGGAAAATTATATATTTAGAAAAAGTAAATACAATGTACCATGTTACTCATACTAAATAAATACCTGGGTCTAAAAGGCAGAATAATGTAAAGTTGCTTAATTTTTTATACAACATCTATTTTGGTCTACCCAAAATAGACAGGACAAAACTTCAGAATCAATACATTTACGTTGTTTGGAAGCAGAATGAAACACACAGGATGAAAGAAATATCAGTAGGTTAAAGGAAAGGGAAACAGTACACAAGAAGAGTTATCTGTTTTTTTCTCTGTAATGAGACTAATTCTTAGTTTGTGTTGGGTGGATTAATCTAAATAAAATATTCATGTGTAATAACATTATCAGGACAAAGTCTTCATAATTATCTGTAAATATTGCCACTGCTGGTACATTTTACACATTTCATATTCACCTTTTTATGTTATTAAGCAACCATTATGCTATATAAGTGGTTTTTTTAATGGGCCACTTTTTCAAAAATCATAAACAACCATAGTAGAAATTTCAATTGCTTCACCAAATACCTGTGCTTATATTTTCCAAATTACTCCCCAGGAAACTAAATAGTCCTTCTCATAAGTCATATTAACATTACAGCTGGCAAACAGTAACTATACACAGGGTACCCTAAAAGCCCCCAAATTAAAAGACAAAACCAAAAAAAATGGGCAAGTCAAATCAAGAGACTTCACAGAAGAAGTACAAATGGTCAAAAAATACATGAAGAAATGCTCAACAACTGGGGATTTAGCTCAGTGGCATAAGCACCTGTCTAGCAAGCACAAGGTTATGAGTTTGATACCCAGTACCAAAAAATCCAGAAATGCTCAATACTGCTGGTCTTTAGAGAAATGGAAATTAGAACAACACTAGGATTCAGCTTTATCCAAGAAAGAATGGCTATCAACAAGAAATCACATAATAGCAAAAGCTGGGGAGGGTCTGGGCAACAGGAACCCTTCTACAGTAGGAATATATGCTAGTACAACCATTAAGGAAATTCCTCAAAAAAACCTAAACATACAAATTTCATTTGACCCAGTCATTCCTCTTCTACGTATGTTCCTAAAAGAATTAAAGACATTATGTCTCAATGACATATGCATATCCATGTTTATAACAGAAAAAAATCCTAATAGATATGTCTTGGAAGCAGCCTATACATCCATCAATAGATGAATTGATAAAGAAAATGTGGTATTTACACCCAGTGAAGAACTACTTTGACATAAAAATGTTAAATTTGAGTTATTTATAGGAAACTGGATGCAACCTGGAGATCACAATGTTAGGTGAGATGAATCAGACTCACAGCCTTCACTACCATGTGGTTTCTCTTCTACTAGAAAGCCAAAATACAAATAAAGGACAGATAACAGGCAGCCAGACAACAGATCTTCTCAAAGGGAAGGAGGTCAAGAGATAAAAAAAAGGAAAAAGGAAGTAGAAAAAGGAGGCTAAAAAGGAATTAAGATGTGTTAATGCACATGTACCAACTCCCCCCCAAGAAATGTAAACATTATGTACCCTAATTATGTACTAATAAAAATAAACAAGATAAAACATGTCTGAGGTGCAAGTTAAGAAGCTTTTTAGGATGAGGAAAGCTTCCACCTATATTAGAAATAAGACCTGAGCACATTATATGAGGCAAAGTACTACAAAGAACAGAGACACTAACAGCAGAACTGCTGGCACCTTCTCGGGCACAGAGATGAAGACTCCCAAAGGAACTGATGAATGATGGATGGTAACGAAGATCTTCCCTGTGTAGCTCTGATATAGCATAGAGCCCAGCTATAACTATTCACTGAACTGAGAAGTCAACACGCAGACAGTTCTCTCTTAATTTCACCATTTCTTCCATTTGCAAAGCTCCTACTGTCTGCCAGGATGTGGGCTAGTTTACTTCTATACTTAACCTCCAAGTTTGAGGACACAGTGGCACTTTAGAGAGGTGGAATTGTGACTCCATAGTGGGGACGTGCTGGTTATTTTACAGCCAGGAAGAAATGTATCTGCGGGTAACGATCGCCAGAGTGTATGAGCCATAGGAGCGAATACTATGATGGCTTCATGTTATAATAAATACATCTAAATACATCAGAATTTTCCCAGCAACTTTGCTTTGTTCTTTCTAGGTAAACACATCCAAAAAGTTTCTCGTTCTGAGACTGCATGAACCATTCTCCAGACAGTACAATCGTAAGTTAAGCGTCCAGAAAAGTTCTGTTAGTTTTATCTTCAATGTTTCATCACAAGGAATATTACAGGAATATGTGACATTTCTAAAGATGTGCTCAGGGACTACACTGTATACAGACAACAAAAGAGAACTAAAACAATACGTAATGATAATTGCAACTCGAGTGCTCACGAAGCCGACCTTCTTTAGCTAGACGTAACAACCAAACATATGAAGATGTCAAGTGAGGCTGACTGATGGGAAATCGGTCTGTGAAAATATTTGGAGTTCATTTTCTACATCTGCTTGTGGTGCAGTGTGCCCTGACCTTTCTTAAGTTCTATAATCATAATTTTATTCATAGTTTCTTTCTCATTTATAGCCATTTAAAAGGGTATAATTTAATCCACATTACTCATTCAAATATTTGACATAGTATTTCCACTACTATATGAATAGCAGTAGATATTTTTAAAATTCTCTCTGCTTTATTTCCAGAAGAGCAATTTAGCAGAACTTTAGATAATAGTCTGAAGCCTACTTAGTGAAAAAAATGGATCATTTGATTGAAAACTGACTTATTTACAGAACAAGGATGGTATATTTAAATATTCCTTTATTAATGGAATCGATTATATATAAAAATATGGACCAGCTCATTACAAATATCACGTAAAGTCCCTTTGCATTCTAGTCAAATGATTGAACTGCTCTTTACCAATTATTTCATCACAGAATTATTAAGCACATGATTTTCTTAGGTAACTTTTAAGAAATAGAAACTAAACAGCCAGAGTCACAGTTGTTCAGAACAAGAAAACATAAAAATCATGTTTCTTTTAATACTGTACTTTTGTAAGAATATTATGGTATTTCTAAATTATGTGGCTTAGTGTTTTCCCCAAGAATTCTGAAAGCTAAATCTCAAGCATAGAGTTTGTACATATCTCCCACTGTGAACACTGGTTTGCTAGGTCATTCTAATTATTTCAATTTTTAGAAGTGGGACTACTTTGATGTAATAAGAGTGGCATTAATGAAATTAAAGGTTGTGACTGAACAACTGTAATGGTCTAACATTTAGAAAATAAACACTTTTTCTTTTGTCTACAAGTTTATTTTCTCTCATTATTTTAGTAAGATCTGACATGTATATTTCATTCGAAGTCCATTATCTGTTCATAATGTGCAGTTCCATTAATAACATTACCTCATTAATTTATAAGAGATTGCTTATAAAAAATAAATAAACA
Organism: Dolichotis patagonum; assembly: GCA_004027295.1. Classification (NCBI taxonomy): domain Eukaryota; kingdom Metazoa; phylum Chordata; class Mammalia; order Rodentia; family Caviidae; genus Dolichotis; species Dolichotis patagonum. The sequence goes on from PVJX010028013.1 coordinate 6,439, forward strand.
GTACACATTCACAACAAGGTAGAAGGAAAGGAAAAATTTGTATACCTCGTTTGGGAAAGAATTTATTAAAAATAATCACCCCTCGAAGAAGGAAAATTCATAAAATAAATTGCATAAACTGAAACATTTGACTTGTATTTTCTGCTTTTTATGAAACAGTAAGACATTGTGGTTTTATAACCCTTCTTGTTCTCTTTATGTGCCTGTGCTATTTCCTCTCTCCAGAACACATGTGTTCTTAAGTACTTATATGCATATATAGCATTATATCTGTCTAACAGTATCAAGCAATAATTACAAGTTATATAACCACAGGTCTCCCCCTAAAATCGTTGAACTTGGATTTTTTTAGATCATGCTATTTCAATTCATTTTTAAATTGTATTTTACACCTTTCATTATTAAACATAATATATAAAGTAGTACCTACCATTGTATGTTGCTAACGCAGGCCCGTCTTTATAAACAGCAATTACTTTATTCTACTGTAATCAAGCAGTGCCTTCAAGGGTTTGAATGGCGTGGGGCCACATTAAATATCTCAGAACACTTATTAACCACTTGGCTACATTTTCTATATTTCCATATTCTTCTGACATCATTTAGACACCTCTTTCTGCTTAAAGCTAAACAAACAAGTTCCAAATGTTGAAACTTTGGAATATCATGGAAAACTAATTGGGAGGATTTTACAAAGAAAAGGGGTTAGAGGAAAATGTTGTCATTTCTATGTTCTTTATATCAGTCTCCATAACTTCAAATTGTACTCATATATGAGGTATGCACCACCAATAGTTTTGAGAGCTTGCACACACTCATTAACATGCTTGTATGCATCTGACAGACAAATTTGTCAAAGTAATAACATTCAACAGTAAGAAGGAAAAGTTGCTTGCCAGGGGAGTTTCCAAAGATGGTGGACTGGTAGGTAGCAGGAGAGAGATCCTCCCTGAGAGAGACAGCTTAAATGCCAGAATTTAACACCCTGGAGAGACCCAAACAGAGAGAGATGGACTCTCTCAACCCAGGAAGAAACTAAAGTTAAAAAAGCTGCTCAATATGGGGCTACCATTAGTGAAGCTAAGATCAGCAAGCACAGCACCCTACTCGAGCCACTTGAATTCCTGCCCGACCGAACTGCGCCAATACGCTGATGCAACTGGCTTGAGCGGCCGGAGCGTGGAGCTGAACATATCTGCGTGCGGCTCGCCCGGCCCCAGCCCTGCATACAACACACCCAGAGGAACCGCAAAAGTTGGAGGTCTGGGAGCCCAGCAGTTCTCAGGGACCAGCATCAACACACGGTGTGTGATGGGAATAAGACCCTCCCATGGGAAATGGGAAACTGACTGGAAGACATGTTGGATTTGGGCAGGTCAGCCCTAACTCCATAAGGAAGTGGCTTCAGTTGGATGCTCCCCTTGCAGAGCAGATTGGTGGAATCTGCTTGGATTGGGCCGTAACCCTGGTCGGGATCCAGTGGGTTGCTACAAACTAATTCCCTGAGCACAGCCGCACACTGACGCAGTGAAGGCCTGCAAAGGTTGACTGGCCCGGAGGGGAGGAGCCAGCGAACACTGGCCCTGCTTGAACTTCACTCTCTGATAGCGGCTGGCAGAGAGCAGAAGCCCCTAGCCTGCGTGCTCCAGAGGAGCCTTAACCAACAAGCAAAGGGTCTGGGAATTACACTGTACACTTGTATGGAAGGAACTAAAAACATGACGAGAGGGAGAAATAACAAAAAAACCCCAGCCCCTAACCCTGAGAACACTGATCCAGGAGAGGTAAATACAAAAGAGATTGAGGGCAGCAAACATGTAACATCAAACACAGTGGTAGCAGACATAAAGAGATATCTTCAGGACCTCGTAATCGGGATCAAAACTAAAATATTAATTCAAATTAAACAAGAGATAAGTAGATTAATAAAAGAAAGGGTGGGCACCTCTCAAGAAGACACAGACAGAAGAATGGAGGAACACAAGAGGAGAGAAACGTTTAATGAAGAAAACAAGAAAAACCTAAATTCATGAAGCAAATTCAAAGAGATTATCAGGAAAATAAAAACTCCACAGAAAACTGGCAAAACTGCTTGAAAGAAACCAAAGATGTATCAAAAATTGAACACAGGCTTGCAGTGTGTGATCATGAAAGGGAAGATCTCTTAAAAATAACAAGGGAGCAGGCAGTAACAACTGGAAGGCTAGAGGACGACAAGAGGATCTATAACTTAAAAATAAAGCATGTGAAAAAAGAAGCAGGAGTCAAAACAGAGGAACTGCAAACGCTATTCACAGAAATCATTAAGAAAAATTTCCCAAGCATAGAAAAAGGAAATGATATGAAGATGTATGAAGCATACAGAACTCCAGCCACCTACAACCAAAACAGAGCTACACCCAGACACATAATAATCAAGATCTCAGAAATTCAATATAAGAACAGAGTATTAAAAGCCATCAGAGAAAAGAAACAGATCACCTATAAAAGAAAACCCATCAAAATCACAGCAGACTTCTCGACACAGACCATCAGGTCAAGAAGAGCTTTGAGTAAAGTAATTCAAGCCCTGAAGGAGAACAACCTCCAGCCCAGATGGATGTATCCTGCAAAACTCTCTAGAAATTAATGGAGAAACAAGATGCTTTCATGACAAAGAGGAACTTGGAGAATTTGTGACCACCAGTCCAACCCTACAAAAAATACTGAAGGACATTTTAGAGAGAGAGAGAACAAGAATACGAGCATTTAAGGAACAATGGCAGAGAGGCCTCAGTGAACAGGGCAGATAGTAGAGTTGAAAAGAAAAACAGACAACCAATGTCATAAAAATAGAATAGCAGAAATAAGGCAGAGAAGATTGGCTGTAATCTCTAATATAGATGGCCTTGAAATATTAACAGAGAGAAACACAGGCAGAGTAGATCAGGAGATAAGGTCCATTGAGATGCTCTATATAGGGAGGCAGTGGGACCCAAAACAAGCAGTGCACCCTATGGGAGTGAAAGGGGAGGAATTGTCTAAAAAAGGAAGGCAGAGGATATTGTTAATTGGGTAACAAGATTTAAAATTTACATTATTCTCACCACTCTGCTTGGATGGATTACGTGCTGTTCCAATTTGTCTACTTACGCTAGACTTGAGGACATGGTCAGCTATCCCAAAAATAAGAGGACATATTACAGTAATCATCCCTAATTTCCTAACAACTTAATCTGAAGCCCTTTATAACTTACACTGTCTTATTATGACTGACCTTATTTGAATCTGGTTTGTTAGATTGCTACTTTGTATTGACTGATTTTATTTAAATCTGTTGTGATGGATAGCATCAAGTCTAAGTATATAGGCAACTACCCTGAAGATGACAAGATTCACTAAGATACCCACTCTGGTTTGATTACTACTTGCTTTTGAAGTCTTATAATGCCTCCAATGCTTTGGTTTTATTAATGTTGTTATATACTGCTGAGACATCATGGTAACCACTGTAGATCACCTTGTATTGCGGTTATATATGACTTTTTTGCTTCATGCTTTTCTAGGAATTGTTTTGTTTTATCTTGCTTTGTTTTGTTTTTCCCTCTAATACAGAAAGGATAGATATGCATGTAGAGACTCATGCATGTGTAGAGCTTATAAACAGTTTACGAGAACCAACTATATAACACATGTTGAAATGAACAACTACTTTGAAGAAAAGAGACACTACAATACCCAGTGCTGACTCCACAATGTCATGATGTGAAGTCCAGCAAAACTATCACTTTTTGTTCAAAGTGATCTTAGCTTGCTTTGTCTTGTTTAAGTTCAACACACATGAAGGTATGGACAGCTGTTTTGAGAGACACTATGACAGCCATTCTTGGCTTCCCTAATGTCTGGTCCTGAAGACCTGTAATGCCCTCCTCGTCCTGCTCAGATCAATTCCATACTAGGTTGTTTCATGTGAATTCCCTATATGTGACAATATGGACAACTATTTGGAAGAAAACAAGAGTCAATACGATAGTGAATATCTCTAATTGTCTAGTTTTGGAATTAATGTCCCTTACATTGCTTTCTTGTGATCCACTTTGTTCTGTTTTGTTGTGTTTAATTTTATGCTTTTGATATAATTGAATGTATATTTGAGTGGGTAAGATGGATGACCATATTGCTGGGGTTTTTTTTGTCAGATTGTGGAATAGAACTGTTAACAGATTCACTGTTTGAATGTCTACTTTACATGTTTTAAATTTGTAATTTGAAAAACTATTTCCAAGAAGTCAGTATGTAATTTGTCAAGTAATAATCTCTTAGGTTTTTTGTTGTTATTCTTTTCCTTTTTTCCTTGGAATTCTGTATTGTTGCTACCCTTTATTCTGTTTTGTTTTTCTTTCTTCTCTTTAAATAAAAAAAGTTGCTTGCTATAATCTACACTCATAAGGACATTCTAACAGCTCATATTTTAAGCAGAAATTAGTTACTGTAGTTGGCTCAAAGCTATTTATTATTTTGCAGTGATCAGTGAACTTTATCAAAGTACAAGCTTATCAATTATTTATAAGTCCACTTAATTAATAAAACTACACAGTAGAGCAATTTACTATTTCAGAAATGAGGCAAGATGTCCATAAACATGAATACACAGGAATTCAGATCTCTCACTATCAAATTAAAGCTGAATACCTGCACAGCTATAGCTCTATTATATTTTCTAGTGTTCCTAATGCCTAGAACCCACAATTAGATCATCATAAAAACTTACAAAATGTAAAATACTAGATGGTTAATATGACTGAATCAGTCTTTGACAGCTAATTATTTTCTATAACCTATGAAAAATCTTAAGCTTTACCGATGCTTTTTCCCTAGAATTTCTTGGATTTTTTAAGGTGTATTTCTGAGATTCTTACTGAGTAGGAAAGGTATGGTGCAGTTTGTCCTATAGACAGCTTACTCTGAAATGTTTCTCCGGAATATACTCTGGCTCTCTATTTTTTTTTCCTTGAAGATATCATTCAAAGTAACTAACATTTGTAGATCTCTTCTGTATATACTGTAATACTGAAATTGGAAAATGGTTTCAATTGCACAGTATCTCTGAGAGGCTCTGTGATTATTAAAAGTCATTTCTTAATTTTCTATTTATTTCATCAGTTCAGTATTGTGTTATTTTCCCAATAACCATCCATCACTTCAGTAGCTTGTCATTTGTCCTGAGAAATTCCTAAGATCAGAAATCCTAATGACATTTTCTTACCTTTTAAGAGAAAATGATAACTTAGTTTATTTTCCCTTTTTTTTTGCCTGATGCAGCTTTAGGTATTGTTATAGAAATTAATATTTTGAAGCAGGATTCAAGAGTTATTTTGATTTTAACATAACTGTAAAATACATAAATCCATGGTTTAAATTTTAAACCTTATTATTATAATATGAAGGGGAAAAATAAAGAAAAAGGAAAAGAAACAAAGGGATCAGAATGCAGTCTAGATTCATTACCATTGATTTTATAAACCTTGAATTAACTATCAAACTAATGTATTAGATTAACCAATAATTAGTGTTCCACTTTTGGAACACCCATAACAATAGAACATAATGAGATTTTTTTCTCAAATTCTTATTCCTTGAATTTTTCTAGGTAACATACATGAATTTCATATAAAAATCCAAATATTGCAATCTTTGTCATATATGGGTTAAAAATACCTACTTCAGATCATGACTAAATAAAATAAATTATACTTTAAACAAGACATTCAAAATTCACTTAAGTGCTGGATATATATATATATATTTATATATACATTTATATATATAATTTTTTGTATTCTCAACATTATCTAACATTATAGTTGTATATGGTAGGAGCTTGGAAAGATATTTTAGGCTAATTATATATGTTGTGACCCAACAGCAGTGCCAAGGTATTTAGTTATTATAATTGTGTCACATAACATGTTTATATGTGTGTTCTCAAATAAACACAGAGAGAAAAATTATAAAAAGGCAACACTGAAAGACTAAAAAGTAACACAAAAATGAAAATGGACCATGACCATTATTGAAAAAGAATGATTTAGCAGAAAATTCCTATGATGTTATACCATGAGAAAGCAAAATTTGAACCGTATTGGCTCTAATAAGAAATGACAAACCTTGAAAAGCTATCTATAAATTTTCTTTAAACCAGTGTGCTTTTCAGATAAGTAAAATCATTTTTACATTGTTACCAACTTCTAAAAATGCCAGTTCAATTTCAAAATCCATTGTTTAATTGAGATCATATCAAAGAAGAATCCTTTCTAGAGAGGAAAAGTACTGAGAAAAATGAAAAGATTATGTTAATAAAGCCAATGTCTCTTGTTGCCATGGTAACTTTGAAACTAAAATATTCAGAAAAGTCTTTTTTCCCCTACACCATTGTTTTGTGAGAAACTGGTTAGTTGATTACCAGGTCATGGAACCATAATCCTTTAAACTGGTGTCATCTGAGAGGCAGAATAGAAGACTTCCAATGGAGCACTAGAGCAATTTCATAAAGTACTAGTTTAATTTGAAAATTACTATACAAGTGATTATTTTTATGGTAAAATGTTATGCCCTTGAAATGCAAAATATGAAGAAATTCTTAGGAAGAAAAGACTAGAAATAACCCAATCTGAACTTTGGCTAGATGTTCTGGTCTGCAATAGAATGCAATCATTTGTCTTCCATTGTAAGATAGAAGTTTAAATATAACCTAAAATCACCCATCATAGCTGTAAATCATAAACATATGACTTTTCCTTTCATCACTGATGATATCTTAAATCTTATTCCATCATTTTCAGAGAGGTTGTATGTTTGGAATCAATATCCAGTGTTTGTGTTCTTTCAAAAGAGCACTGACTTCAAAACTGAAAGAATCTCTTTATTACTAAGAACAGGTAGAAAAGAAAATCTTCAAAAAAAATTTATTTACAAAGCACATTTACAAGTTTATTAGAGAACAGTACTTTCCCTGACAAGTGAACAAGCCAAATTAAAAATTTAAAAAACACATTTGGATCTATCATCGAATATATAGTACATACTTCTATTCTCATCAATGAAAACTTATCATTTTCTTAATAATAGGCAAAGTAAGTTTGCTCATTTTCAAAGAGTACTATGCCTTCAAATTATAACAAAAAGTTAACCTCAAAGTACAATTCTTTAAAAGGGTATTTTGTTCCTGGTATGAACATTCCCAGCAGGTTATCCTTTGCCATGTCTGGGGATTTGCATAATAACACAACTGAACACCTGACCCATCTCTGCATGTAGAAATTAATAACAAAGTTCTTTTTCCCCCTTCTAGGTGTCTATTGCCATAGTTACCTCACAAGACCTGAAAATATGCTTAAATAAAGGAAGTCAGACAGAAATTAATCACTGACTGGAAAATAAGTTTTCTTGATGAGGTCAGGCTTTTGTTTCTGGGTCAGATGGGAACGTTAGACAACGTTCTGACTTGAGCAGAATGACTGTCTTTGGAGATTGGACTCCGGGTCTTACATAAAACACTGGCTTGTTCAAGTGTACAGGGATGGGTGCTTCATGCGTTTGTTTCTCAAGCCCTGAATAGTGAACCCTGACAATGAATTTTCAGTTAAGAGAGCAGTGGGAAAACAAATTAGAGTGTGGTTTTATGGGAATAAATCACTGGTTGGGAGATACTTGGGATTGAACACTCCCTTATAGTAATGAAGTATTTAAGGATAACTGTGTGGAGAGAGGTAGGGTTCAAGCTATGAACTTTTCCCTGAAGAAATTTTTTCTGAAGGAAAAGAATCAAAAAGAATAAGGGCAAAACTTGAGATGAACGATGCAATTAGGTTTATACACCTGTGAAGCAATGAATTAGAAAAGTCTCTATGTTGAGTTTGCAAAGAGTCAGACATCCACATACATGTGTGAAATATAAAATGATACCAAGGTACTGTCAAATAATATTATAATATATTACTAAGAGCTTTAAAATATTAAAATAATTGACTCAATAATTCTCCTGAGAAGAATCTTTCCCAAGGAATAACCAGAAATTTGTATAATGAAATATGCATAGAAATGCATGTTCTATTTTGACCCATCAAGTCATTCATGATATTGAGGAATGTAAAGCATAAACTTTTAAGTTTTTACAACTTAAAAGATGATAAATGCAAATTATCCATAATACCTTTTGTTGAGAAATATGATATTCAGTGAAAAAGTAGGAAATTGTAATACATAATTATGTAATATATTTTATGATAATCTTAACATCTTTATAAGAATATTTTTGTTATTTATCTAGACAGGTTCTGTGTCTTATAAAATTTGCTTATAAATTTCTTTCAGGTGCTTTGAAATTCCTTGGACATCAATTAAGCTGTATTAACTATTCACAAGATTAAAGAATACTATTGTAAGACTTTTCCCAGAAGAAAATTGCCAAAGGTTAACTATGCCATCTTCATGGGAAATACCTGTAAATTGTGATCCTAGGCACTTTATTTTGGAATCTTTGCCTCTCTATTTAGGAAATCCTTAATAACTTAGCTGACATTGGTCTCCATGATTCAGATCTATTAGAGAGAATTCTCTGTAGGGAGAGAATTCTGCCCTGTAAGATCTATCCGCTCTGTTTGGGGACAAAAAAAGGGATAAGGAGACACTTTTTATCATAACTTTTCAAGCCAAGGGAAAGATACCAAGATGTCCTCTAGATCTGGGAGAACATCAGACTTTTTCAGTTACCCAGTTCTCATCTATTCCTTGTTAATCCCTTACTGGAGTGAACAATCAGTGTAGGCTCAGCCCATGAAACTGTGATGAGGATAATAGCTGCCATTTGTTTGGAGGTTGCATGCAAATACAAAACCTGTCTCAGTTTTTTTTTTCTTTTTATAATCCTGAAGCTAACACTGATGTCTCAATACAATGGAAAGCATCAAAGTGTAGCCATCTAAGACAGCTCCAATTCTGCCAGATCATAAATCCATGGTTTAATATATAACTAGTGTTCTATGTTTTTCCATATTTTCCAAGTTTTCTAAAATACATACATGACAGGAAATAAACTTCTGAGTATATTAAGGAAAAAAATTTAAAGATGCCAATTCCTAACTATAACAATGATTTTATGGAAAGTATTGGATAGTATTTGGAGGCTTTGTGCTTAATAATGAATTTAATTCACTCATTAAGCAACCATTTATTACATATTGCAAATGTCTTAATCTTTGCACTAAAGAGTGACTATGTAAAATACATACTGTTCTTATTTCCAATCAGCTTTAGTCTAGCATGAAGACATAACAAATCATTGTAATAGGTGTTTATAGGAGCTTTGGTAGAAATATACATAATTTCCAGGAGAGAATGAAAAGTGAATTGGTTCCTGGCTGATCATACAAGAAGGCTTCATATACCATCTGAGATCTGACTGATTCTTAATAAATCAAAAAGCTTCTGCAGCATGGGGCCAAAGTGTGGGGGTGTGTCAGGCAAAAAGATTCATCTTTGACACAGACAAGGGCACACTGCAGAGGTCTGACTGGCAGCTTCTCAAGGCCTGAAAATTGGAGAGTTCAGCAGAAGCCAGATGTCAAAAAAACTGAGAGAAAAGAATGTTCTACCTACCCTAGGCATCCACTACCTTAGGGATTCTGGATGTTATCACTGAGGCAGTTCATTCACGGGGTGAGCTTGGAATGCTAGGAAATCAAGTAGGTCATGGTGGTGAGAGTAGTGGAAAGAGGCTGTGGTATAGAAGTGATAAAGAGGAAAACCTATAGATTTTGGAAACTATATGTTATATATATATATATATATGTTATATATATGTTATATATATATGTTATATATATGTTATATATATTATATTTTATATTATATTATATTATATTATATTATATTATATTATATTTATTATATTATATTATATATATAGAGAAAGAGAACAAAGAGGAAGTTCATGATTAGTATGAAATTTCTGACTTGCATGTCCATGTGGATCTTGCTTGCACGTTGCAAGCTCACACTAAAGGCACACATTTCTCTACTATTGTGCAAGGGTTATCACTAACATTACCCAGTATGGCAAGGCAAGGAATGATTAGCTCAGTGCTGGTCACCACCCTACAGTGTGGTCCTGGATGTCCCTACTCTGCCATGCATTTCCCCTTAATCGGTGGCTTCTGAAGTTCCCCAGGGAATAACCAGACAGAGCCATGTGTGATACCCAGGTTCTTTGTGGCAGTGACTGTATACTAACTGGTATGAAAGATCTTTTAATATTTCCAGCTATATCTATAGGAAATAAAATAATTTTAAGCCTTGCTCTTGGGATCTCTTTTGTGGTTTTGTTATGACTTTATTTCACTCTTAATTAGTTAGCAAAAAATTACTAAGGGGAAAAGAAACTTAATAAGAGAGGAATAAGGCTTTTTTATGCTATACTCAGAGTATGCAGAGAATTAGTCCATCCCTAGGGACAGATCTTGAAACAGAAACAAGAATCCCTGGCACTGAAGCAAATAAAATAGAGCACCCGAGAGTATAGGGATGTGTCCAGCTCTGCTCATGGACACATTCCCTCTTAGGCTATGATGCTAAGGGATGGGCTTATCCAGAATGGATCTGCTCCTTCAACATAGCCAATTTTTCCATCTTTGGACTGATTATTGATTGGTGTGGAGCACCCTTTTCCGTATGGAATTTCTAAAGATGTGCATTGTGGGTGCTGAATCTATGCTAGGAAAAGTGGTTCATTTATGCATAGGCAAGTAGCAAACTGAACACAATGAATCTGCTTAACCACCAAAACCTTCAGTTAACATTTTCCATAACTTATCAAAGACAGTGTATTAGCATGAACACATATTACACTAGGAGTCAATAACTTTGATACTAGCACGAAATCTACACTTTCTAATCATAAAAATAAGACTAAATAGCTTCATCTGTGATTCAGGGATAAGACTGCTACCGAAACCACAAGTGACATCTTTTAGCTCTGTGGCTGTATGACTTGACTACGCTGAACCAGTTTGGCTGCTGTGGGTTCTTTTTTTGTCATCTGAGAAGAAAGGTTTATTTTCTTTTCTTGATAATTTCTTATATCCCGTCTAACTCTAACATTTCACAATGTCACAAATAACACCGAGGATATTTTTCCTGGGTGAAAATTTATGGCTAAACAGTAGTTTCTGTTTTTTGGGCTTTATTGATTTTATTTTTGTTACACTTTTTTCCCCGAAGTCTCTGGGAGTTGTAGCACATAGAAACACTTTGTCTAGATGAACAGAACACTTTCTTGAACATTTGCATTATTTCCTCCCTAGCGAGTCACTAAATTTGTAGAAATTATAAAAAAGCAAATCATTATACTTACATAGTTCACATAGAAATCCAAGACATGCATTGTAGAGATATTTACAAACGATTTATGCTTTTGAAATTCAGGAAATGTATTGCCATTCAGAAAAGGTAAATAATAATAATAAATGGGAGGGGTGAATTGTACTTTTGATGTCCTCTCTGTTGATAATCACAGAGAAATGTGAGATGACAGCTTCCCTTTATGTTCAGGCAGGCTTTCAAGTCCTACTTTTCTTGAATAGTTTTGTATGAGATACTCAGCGTTACAAAACCACCTCATTTCTTCAGCTTTGCCTGCTCTTGTTACGCAGGTATAATTATTTGCCCACACTCATCATGCTTTCCTCTTCTGTAATTCCTCTTATGTATGTTTCTCTTACAATTTCTCCTATCCTATAATACTGATTATAGGCTAAGTGCATGGCATTTGGAGTGAAGTAACATAATTTACTGTGTGCCTCTGTTTTCAACACTTATAAAATGGGGATAATATTTCTGCCCATGGCACAGGACTGATAGAAGAGTCCAACACAAAATCGATAGAAATACTTGCACTCAGTAAGAATTCAATAAATGTTACTCCTTCAGATGGGAAGGGAGATCAACTTACTGAGTTTGTCACTGAATTTGCATCTCCTTGAAAATACCATTAGACAGAGAAATTGAAAGCAGAGTATTATGACTCTATATAAAGTTTTACTTTACTATTACCCATCTATGTATAGTTGTTGAGGATTTTCAAATGTATCTTTACTTGCAGTAATTGATATTATAAACTCTAGCTATAATTACTGAATGAATTTGTAATTGTTTCTTCAGACATTTTTTACTATGGGTATGGGTTTGGCACTGGTTTTCAAAATCTTACTTCACTCATTTATGTTGTTGCTAATTAACCTTTGGATAACTCCCACATCCCCTGAAAGGTCAGTTTCTATTCAACCCTTCTTTTGACTTCAGTGAAGGAAAGTATAGATTTCTTTCAAGATCCCTTTATTTTCCTGCTTCCTTCAATAGTCTGCAACTTAGCAGAGCTGAACTAGTTTGAATGAACCTTTTTATCTTGGTGGCAAATGAGTGCAAGTTTATGGAAAAACGAATATAGTCTATCTATACCACTGGGGTGCAGAGGAGCACGTACACCTCTTTTATGTATATAAAGTTGGATGCAGTTTTAATAAAATAGCTATTTTTATTGCATGAATATTGCATTATTTTAATTTAATTTTAACATAGTTTGTAAATGTGTGTTTTATATTCAAATATCACTTGTATTTCTTAGGTTATAGGGCTCACTTAGTAATATTTAAGCATCATTGAAATAAGTGTGTCTCTAATGCTGCTTTGCAATCTGAATGCATTCAATATTATTTTAATTCAAGGAGATTATCTTAAAAGAAGAAATTTAATAGAAGAGTTAACTTTGTGATGGAAATGAGAATATTTAATTAATAAACAATATGTAAAACTGATTTAGAAGCCATGTTCATTCAGCATGGAAAACGCAAAAGTATAATGCAATAATGCCTTAAGAATATATGAGATGTAAAAGTTGGCCAAAAATTGACTTTATAAGAAAAAGTGAGTTCTAAAATAACAAACTTTGAGAAGAGGCATTGACCCTTTTCTTTAATACAAAAATACTTTTCTTCTTTCAAAAGAAGACTTCAATAAGTAGAATAAGTGTGGTTTTTATCCCAATCTCATCACATAATTGTTTGTACTCCTGAATATTAGTACACCCAAGATGGGGATAAGGAGGAGAAGGTTTGAATTAAGGAAGTTTCAAGTTCAAATTCCCTTCTTGCATATAATGATCACTGAGGTTGGTGAACTTGTAAGAAGTTCAATACATTGTGAAGTTACTGAAAAAGAAAGAATAGCAATAAGAGGCTCCTAAGGTATGGGATACCCACCTGTACCTGCAGGTGTGGGCCAGCGAGTAGGCAGGGGAACAATGGCATCAGACATGAGGTCCCACCCCACTAAAACTCACCTCTTCTTTCTTCAGCTAAGCTTGTCTGCTTTTAACCCTGTCATGACCCATATTTGTAACTTGAGTACCAAATACTTGAAGTAGTTGACTGGCTCACTCCAGCTAATACAGACGATTGGTTGTGAGTTTCTCCTTTCTATACAAAGTGTGTTTTAAATTATGTCCCAAACTACAATCCATTTTAACTCCTTGCAAGAGTATCAGATAGATGAATACCATGATTCCTGCCAACTTAGATGATCAAATCCTTCTGCCTTCCACAACCTCACTAAAGCCCACGTTCTCCTCTGCGCTGGATCGCTCCACACCATAGGCAGCTGCTCATCAGCAGCACGTTCTTGCTTAAACTGTGCCCTGGTGCACGTCCCTCCCATAGGCCTAGGCCACCACAGCAGGCTCCTTCCTTCGTCAACTCACTCATCTCTACTTCTCCATGGAATTCTCAGACCAGAAGCTTCCCTACGGGACATCTTTCCGGGTCTGCTACCCACTCCCAGAAGAGCTGCTTAAGCTGCTGTTTTATTGTCCTCTCATGATGCGAGTTTCACGTTTTCCTGTTACAGTTACCACTCTGTCCCATACCGGGGTGTTTAGGTGGAGCTCCCCAAAGAGCAGCTCAGTTCTCTATTTTATACACTCTCAAGATGAGAGGAAAGTAAACCCCATGCCCCACAAAGCACATTCCAACCTCAAGAGGGACCTCTTCAGCATGCGTGGTATGTGAATAGGTCTGTTTTTTTTTCTAACCCCCCTTTGTGACTCTGCTGATTCTGATATTGCCACGGTAACCAATGGTCACAGAACACAGGCTATGACCTAGTCAGACCGTTAGCCACAGAGACTTAGATGCTGAAACATCTCTCATGTCTCCTGTTTATTCTGTAAGAGTTGGCAGCAAATTTCGCTTTTTTATTATCCACCCCGCTCCCCGGAAGTTTCCTGTGTTGACCAGGACTGTCATATTGATTTTTCAATTCCATGGCATCTTCCTCCCCTAGAAGCAACTCCCCTGACATGGAGGACTGTGACTCTGAAATCAAGTCTACTCTGAGCCTCTCTGTGGGTTATTTCCCCTGTGAAGACAACAGTTCCTTTGAGGAAACTATTTTTCTGGAAGACACAACTCCCGATGTGTGTTTGTCACACAACCTCATCCCTCCTATCCAAGGCACGTGGGGGACCGAAAGTATACACAGACGTGTAAGTCAGCGGAATCTCATTCAGGACAACCCACAGCAGATTTGCAAACTTGGCATTATCATGGCCTGGGCTGAGAATGATGATTTTAAAGAGTCAACAGCTTATGAAAACCTAAGAGGAGGCAGGGGGTTGCTGGACAGGTGTCCCAAAGACCAAACAAAACTTACTGAGGAGAAACTGGATGATCTAATGAAACTGCTTAAAACATTTCAGGATGTTCATGAGGATGAGGAAGAAAATAAAAAACATGACCAGGAAAATAAAAAGTGTGACCAAGAAAATAATAAAAAAAAAAGAGAAACAATGAAGATGATGACTTCGATGGCCTCAGACTTACCCCAGTAAAAGACCCTAAACTGTACCGCAGCTCCCCTGCACGCGTACCTGAGGTGTGTCATCACGAACATGACATGGGTCAAGACCTGCCCAGGAGAAAATCTCCAGGAAACCAGTTCCCAGAGGTTCCCCCAATGCTTCAGGAACAGGAATTTGCCAAGGTGAGCACAGAGAGGCCTCTCAGAGAGACAGGGACAGGGTCCCCAGCATGAGTGTCAGAGTGGTCCCAAGAAGCCTGTAGTCATCTGCTGTGAAGCAGGGCTGGACGCTGGGTGTCACACCAGACAAGCAGGAGGTGAAGGAAGACAGCGAGGAAAGGTCTCAGGGAGGAGCCACAGGGAGCCCAGAGGGAGAGGGGAGGACAGGGACAAAGGGAAGGGGCAATCATGCTCGAAAAGTATTTTGTGCTTTTCAGTGTTACGAGCACTGAAACTCTCCATTGATAGGCTGTCTTTGGTAAAAGGACATCGATTCCATACATGAGCACCAGTGCCGTGACTGTTGGCATCGCGCCTATCTCACTCATCTTCCTTTTCTTGGCAGATGGAAGGTGAGGTAACTAGCACTGCAGACACCTGCTGCATCTTCTCCGAGCAGCTGCAGGAGGACACGCTTTCCGACACACAGATCAGCAGCTGTCTGAGACTGGGACAGGCCTTCTGCTGGCTGCAGAAGAGAATCCTTTTGACTCTACGGAGAAGACGGAATCCAGAGAAGATCACCAAGAGCCACCAGCACCAGACACCAAAGAGAAGACGAGCTCTCAGAAACAAGAAGATCCAGCCGGAAGAACTCCTCAAAAAATGTCAGTGACCCTACATCTTGAGAATATTTGCTAGTCCTTCAACAATCTCCATAGGTTTATCATTTTTCACTAATATGAATATTCTTGTTTTTTAAAATTATTTTGAAAGGCATACAATAATTGTTAATAATAGATTTGTTAGTAAAGTCTGTTGCCTAGAATTTAAAAGGAAAGGATTTTGGTTTTCTTGGGTAGTATTTGATAGTTTAGCCAGAGTTTATCAGAAAGTAACTTTTTTAACTGCAGGAGATAATTCTACTGGAAGTTCCAGAAAGTCTAGGAAAATATATTTGAAGAATAGTCAGATTTCCTATGTTGCCTTTTTGGATATCTATTAAAAAAAAGAAGTGAAGGAAGAGATGGAAAATAAAGAGAAAATTAACTAGAACATAGATTAGCAAAATACAGTTCTTAGGCTAAATCTAGCCTGTGGTCTATTTTTGAGCAGCTTGTACATTAAGAAATGATTCTGCACTTCTAAAGGAAAGAAGCAGAAAGAGAAAAAGATTAAATATAGGAAGAATAAGATTAATTGGACAAGAAAGTAAGAGAGAGATGGGAGGAGGAAGAGAGTGGAAAGCAGGAAAAGGGAGGGCAATCAAAGGGGAAGTGAGTGGGGTGTGAAGAAACCAGAGACATGGTTGAAGATAGTCACTGTCCAGCCCACATGAAAAGGTTGTCAACCTTTGGACTAGAAATGTAGAAAGTAACAGGAGATACCCTATAATGTGGATTGGGGGGGCAAGAGGTATTAGTAGCCTTAAGTATTTTTTAAAAATGTAAAATTTTGAACACATATACGAAAGGCAAGAGGGCAAGAAACAACACTGGGCATTATAATTCAAAGTTCTAATTAAAAGAACATTTCAGTGTACAAAGCAGTTGTAGAAAATCTGGAAGGAAAAAGGAGCCATGACACTCACTAATGAAATCCACAGACAGAGGTGGAGATGGTTTTGTGTCCCAAACAGACAAACACAAAAACAAAAATAAAACCAAAAAGAAAAAAAAATACCTCAAGGAGAAACTTAAATTAAACAATGGAAGAGAAAGGATGTCTAAACTGAAAAGTTACAATGACAGACATTTTTCCATTGCTCAAAGTTATTTTTACTGTTCAATGTTGAATTTCAAGATGAGAAATACATAGAGTAAAAAATTGTCTTTTTTCCTTATCTTTGTTAAATATATGATCCTGTAAAGATAACATTATTAATAAGCTTTTATTTTCTATACATTTCTATGTATTTATAGATGACAAAATTTAATATTCATGTTAATCTATGTAAATTATTATATAACATCACATTATATTTAACATGTACTAAATATTTAAACATTTAGCATATATAAAACAGTTGGTCGAACACAACTTGAAAGATGGCGGACTGGTAGGTAGCAGGAGAGAGACCCTCTCTGAGAGAGACAGCTCAAATGCCAGAATAAAACACCCTAGAGAGACCCAAACAGAGAGAGATAGACTCTCACAACCCAGAAAGAAACTAAAGCTCAAAAACCCACTCGAATAAGAGGTCCTAGGGCTACTATTAGTGAAGATAAGATCGGCGACCCCGGCACCCGCCTCGAGACGCCTGAATTCCGCCCGACCTGAACAAGCGATCTGCACCGAAGCGACTGGCTTGAGCCGCCGGAGCCCGGAGCTAAACAGCCCGGCGTGCAGCTCGCCGGGACCGGCACTGCACAGGACCCACCCAGAGGCACCGTGAATTCCCACCTCAGCCACGCTGAAGTCGGAGGTCGGGCAGTTCAGCAGTTCTTCAGACACGGTGAGTGATGAGAATAAGACCCTTCCACGGGAAAGGGGAAACCGACTGGACGACATGTTGGATTTGGGCAGGACAGCCCTAACTCCATAAGGAAGTGGCTTCAGCTGGTTATTCCCCTCGCCAATCAGATTGGTGGAATCTGCTTGGACTAGGCCACGCCCCTGGCGGGGACCCAGTTACATCCCTGAGATCAGTGCACACTGACACAGTGAAGGCCTGCAAAGGTTGACTGGCCCACAAGGGAGGAGCTAGAGCACACTGCCCGTGGGTGAACTCTAATCTCTGATAACCTATTGAAGAGGGCTAAAGCTCCTAGCCTGCACCCTCTAGAGGAGCCTTAAACAAC
>PVJX010028014.1:0-24293 GCA_004027295.1 Dolichotis patagonum
TTCTAAAAGCAATGATCCATCCACAGTCTGATCACTTGTAGGGGCCCTATCTGTTAGTACTATTACACTGGGGATTGAGCTTCAGTGAATGAAGCTTGGAAGGACATATACATTCAAACCTAGAAATGTTCTTTAACTAACAACATCAGGATAAGCTGGCAGCTAGTCAGAAATGCAGGTGCTCCAGGACTGACTCTAGAGCTACTGATCACAACTTGATTTTAATAAATATCCAGGTATTCATTGCACATTAAAGTTGAGAAGCACTGAATTACATCATGTGCTTAGCTCCAGAAGATCTCTATATCCAAGGAAGGGTACAGCTCATCTGATTTTGTTAAACTAATGATAAAATGAGGTCCAAAATGAAGAAAGAACTAGATACTCCAAGGTCACACAACCAGGAAGTGTAGTATAATCTAGTTCATAACACTACAGCATATAGTAATAGGAATAATTCTCTACAGCTAGCTTGAGATGAATCACAGGATATTGCAAGTCACCTTGACTTTAGAGACAACTCTGTAACATTTAAAAACCAAGTAGCATGTCTCTAAGCCTCACTTGCAAGTGGGAACAGTAAGACTCACTTGATAAAGATAAAACAGTGAAGTGGAACAATGTGTGTGTTATTTAATGTTATGGTTTAGATTTCAAATGTTCCCCCAAAGCTCACATGTTTTGAAGATGACAGGATCACAGGGGCCACGCTCAGCAGTGAATCCTCCCGTTGATGACTCCCATAGCTGAAGGTGCTGCCAGGAGGTGGGGTGTGGTTGGAGGTGAGTCACTGGGGATGTGACTTGTTAATGCATATACCGTCCCCAACGCCTTCCTTCTCCCTCTGCCCCCGGGTTTATGTATTGAACAGCTTTCCTCTGCTCTACCCTTCTGCCATGCCCTTTCAAACTTAGGGCCAGAAAACTGAGTCCTCTAAAAGTTGTGAGCCAAAATAAACCTCTCCTGCCTGCGTGGTAAGAGATAGGTAATGTGTCCCACCGATGGAAAGTAACTAAGACACTTACCAGGGTCTGAGTGTTGAGTAATTTAACACCACACTCTAACTACCAGAGATAGGAGCACATCCCAAAGCATCGGAAGCCCACTTGTGTATTTTCTCCTCAATGAGTCTCACCATTTGGTTTCCAGATTTAAGATAGGCCTTTCTTATTGCAGGATGGATAGCTCCTTTTAGGTCTGCTCAGTACTGTGCTCCTCCTTCCCTGTGATATTTAGAGACACCTACAGTGACTGGTCTTTCTGTCTTTCCCATTACAGTGAGTGTTGCCTTAGGAAAGGGACCCTGGTTTTTTGTCTCTGGAGCCCCCAGTCACATTGTGGTTGATGTTCTGGCTGGTGAAAGGAGGGAGGAATGGGGGGAGGTAAAGAAAGAAGGAGCAAATCAGGAAAGAGTGGAAGGAAGAGAGCTGAGAGGATCCTGAGTGTTGGAAAGCAACCATTTTACAGCATGATGGATTAATTCAAAGTAATAGCTTGACAGTATAAAATTCATCTTTTTATGACGGTGACAACACTAATACATTTATTTCCTTTCTGAAACTAACTTTCTAATATTAAGAAAGGTCAAAATGAACTGCAGCAAAATGAGACATTTTGTCATTTTTAACAAATTATACCAAAGCAGACTGTCAGATTAAAGAGGTCACCGTTTTGAGGTCTAAACGCTGGTGCTGATTGCATAATCAGAGCTAATGCTTGTCATTCTGCCCTTTCCCTATCTACAAACCATCAATAGTTGCCTTTGGCCAAAATGATTAAACTCAAATACCTCAGTCTAGTATTCTGAGGCCCCTTAGTATCTGATCACTTCTTTTTTAATCCATTTTCCCCAAAGAGACTCACTATACCAGCCAAACCCACCTGCACCTTGCTAGAATTTTCCCTCTATATTCCTTTGTTCATTTTCCCTTGTCTTAACTGTCGTCCCTACTACAGGATACCTCCTGGCCAGGGAGCTTCTCTCTACCCGCTTTCTGTTCCCTACCCATCCAACCCACTGGCTAATCCCTTGGCCCTCAGAATTTGCCTTATGAGGGCCCTGAGCTTTCTACTACTGCTCTTTTAACCTTGATTTGTCTCTGCCTATGGGTCGGGCCCTGAATACTTACCCGTGACCTCTTCTACAACTTGCTCCACTCTATACTTTACTTCCCCTGAGACACCTGGGAAAGGCTTGTTAGTCTGGGAAGGGATCCTTACTCAAAGGTGCTTTGATATGGAGGTAAAAGAAGGGGAGACAACAGTGATGACCTCCTACCTTTCTGTCCTGCTTCCCCCTACTTGGAAGTCATCTGCCGGTGTACTTAGTCCCAGCGTACCTGGAGTCAGAGCTAAGATTGGACACTGACTCTGTCTTTTGGGAAAGTTACTTAGTAATTTTAGATCTTAGTGGACCCATGTATAAAACCAAGCAATACTCTCCACTTTACAATGTTGTCAGAGAGTCAAATGAACACTTGAACATGAATATGTTCTGAAAACTATACATCTCTATGACAAACCAGAGAACAGTTATGACAAGATCTTGGGCTAGTGACTCCTTCGCAGGACACAGGCTACATGCACTCCAAGTCTACGGAAAGTTGTGGGGAGCTGAGTCCAGCTTTATAAGATGGTCTCACTGTCTGATGTTTGGTGAGCCATCTCCTGACCCTGGGCTGAAGTGTTCCGTCTATGTAAAGGGTTAGTTTACAGTACCGCTTCACTCATCCCCAAAGTTTTTTTGGATTTCCATAGAGGAAAGTGAGTTCTGAGACTCCAGGAAGCCAGAATTAAGCTATTAATTCAAGCTCAGAAACAGCCAGTCAGGAGAAGTTTGGGATGTATATTTTCTCAGGCTACAACTACAATTTACGGCTAAATTGGAGATATCTAAAGGTCAAAAACCTCTTGATTGCACTAGTATCAGCTGGCTCCATTTAAGACTGTGGCTTCTAATTTACATGTCATGAGTTCAACAGAATTCGTTCTAGATTTTGCTAACCAAAATGTTCTAACTGGTGGGGGAGAGGTGGAGAACTTAAAGTAATAGAATAAATCAGATATAGCTATTTATGAGGTCAATTAAACCTAAACGGATAGGGGGAATTCTAAACTTTGTTGTTTGAAGGTGTCGTCATATTTAAGGAAAAACTGCAATAATGGAATTCCTCCTTTCTAGATTAGCTATTTACATATCTTTAACGACAGAATAAGAGCTTCCTAAGAAATGTTGAGCCCCTGGAGAGTCTGGTCATCCCGTACTGCAGGATGGGGTCATAGGCCCAAGAATCAGGGTGATCTCGCTTCATTTCAAATTCCAGTACCACCAGGTATGTGACCTTGCAGGTTTCATTTTTCACTTGTACCTCCTTCAACTGACAACTGAATGACATGCTAGGAACTATGCTGAGTGCATGGGAATGCAGAGATGACAGAATTTTATCCCTCAAGGAGTTCAGAGTTGCTTAGAGAAAACAAGCACATAAACAGATCAGTGTGCTGTGGACTGATAAATGTATACACCAGGAGACATCAGTGTTTGGGGCAGGAACATTCATTCTGAGCCTTAGTTTCCTTGTCTGAGAAATGGGAGTAGTAGCATCTGTTTTCTAAGGCTGAATTAGGGTCTAGATTAGATAATACACAGCACTTAATAGATGCATGGTAAATATCAGCACCTTCCTTTTTTCCCTTTTGGGACCCTGAAGAGCTGCTTTCCTGTGTTCCGTCCGTGCCAGAAGGCACATTTACATAGCAAAGATGCCTGTTAAACAACAAGCCTTAGCAGCTGGGGGGTTTTTTGAAGTCAAAGCCTAAAGTTAAATCATAACATGTACTGGGAACCTCTCAAGTCAACTCTCCTTACTGTGGATCCTGCACAGTGGTGCCAGGAGTTTCCACAAAGGCTTTGCCTTGACGTGCCCTCTAGATGCTGCAGGTGAGAGCAGCTGGCTCCATAGCAGCTTCGGTCCCAGTCAGTATACCCATCCTGCCTTCCTGGTCACTGCTCTTCTAGCAAGCCCATGTCTGAACACCTCCATGAGTACAGGCCTGTCCCGTACAACCACTGGTCTCTGGAATTGGCCCTGGGGGATCTGGAGGAGAACAGATCACTGATGTTCATTTTAGAACCATCCTCAGTGTTACCCGTCTTGAAGGAGTCTAGTGAGTTGCCTTCACATATACTTAAAACCTGATAATGAAGGAAATCTTCTTGTCCCTGGGGGTTAAACTACAATGTGCCCCAGAATGAATTAGAACAGACAAATAAAGGGATCCTTAAGAGAAAAGGGCTGCTAGAACTGACTGCCTATAACCCAAGTAAAGGTATTAGCACAGTGGAAGAAAGACTTTGTCAGAGACAGGGGTTAGGAACCATGAGAGTCGTGAGCTAAGGTGAGGACTTCCTCACAGTCTATCTTTGAAGCACACTTATATTTCAATAATTAATTGTGGCTATTTTTAAAAAAGTTTTTATAATACTGCCTATCAAACCCAGGGCTTTGGGCATGTCAGGAAAGTACTCTACGGCTGCTTTATACCCCCAACCACTACAGTTATTTTTAAAATGCTGCAATCTAAAGATGGTAATAATTATTATTGTTTCAAAGATTCTTTTGTGAATTAACATCGAAATATTAGTTATTGTGTATTCTTAAGTTTGTGCTTATAAAAGAAATTCTAACACTTATCTAGCACTTATAATGTACCAGCTTTACAAAATACGACATTTTACAGTGCCTTGCTTAAACCTCATAACATTTCCTGGAAAAGATGATGGTGCTGTTTCACAGAGGAGGCCACAGAGGCTCGAGGTGAGAACTAGACTGAGATTGGAGGCGAGTTCAGACTACAGAGATGGTCTCTTGAAGATGGCAGAGTCTATCTGCAGGTTTTCTCGATGACAGGCCAGTGCTCCAAGTTCAAGTCTTAAAGGACTGAGAAGGGACAAAAGTAAGAAGGCAAAATTTGAGATATGCTCCAGGGGAAGGGTGAGGAAATTCCCCTATTAGTCGTCCAAGAAGTGAGTAATTGGAAGATTTCTTAGGATGATAGAAGCCTGGATATGGGATGCCCTTTGGATTAGGAGTTTTGAGCAGAGAGAGATAGTAGTAAGATGGATGGGTGAATGAAAAGACAGCTAGCTAATAGCATGGATGAATAGATAGATATTGATCTCAGTTCATGTCTATAATATATGTTGAACTGACTTCATGAACTCTTCTTCTGGGGCTTGACCTATAGCCAAGCAAGCCAGACTCACTAACTAAACTGAAAGCCAATTTGGGGAAGTCACCTCTATACAGCCTACACTGTTTGCTAGTAAGCACAATCCGATTTGGGTGTGGGGAGGGTGACGTGGCACTCCTTAATAATTTTTTTCTCTTTCTTTAGAACTCTTTCTGTTTCCTGGAGAGTAGTGCATCATAGTTTTTAGGATGAAGTTCAAGCTTCCTGGGACAGCCCACAGTTCTCTCTCAAGGCCTATCATCTGGCCATACCTCTTGCTCCATCTCCAAATGCTACCCCCAAATTCAGCAAACCAAATTCCTTGCAACCTCTAAGTGTATTTGCCACCTGGAACCCAGATTTTAAGACCATGAGATCCTAACACCAGTGATACACCATGATTCTTTGTGTCTTTGATGAAAGAGTCCAGACAAGATACATAGACCCTCATGTAGAGTATAAGTAGAGTTTATTTCAAAATGATAGATTTGCAGAGAGAGAGGGAGAGAGAGAATACACCTTCAAGCACAAAGGTGGGCAAGCTCCAAGATGACTTGCTCTGAATGAGGTCTCAGGTTACATTTCTATAATTAACTGGACATTTTAAGGAATACCCTTTCTTTCCTCTGGTCACTTTTCTTTCACAAGGAAAATGGCCTGTGTTGGCCTATTAAATCTTTGTTTACTGCCTCAGTGGATGTTTTCCATGTGGTTCATTTTCAGACCTTGAGATTTTTCCAACTCTTCACCCATAGTCTGAACTTTGTACAAGCCCTGAACCTTATCCATAGGCTCAGAGGATGTTAACTTCTTTTGGGCAAAAGTTGGAAAGCACAAGCTTGTGTGGATTTTATCCGTGGCTAGTAGTTAAGAAAGGAAAAGAATACAGCATCGCTATGCTTTTCTTTTCAAGTAGCCCCAGTCAACCTGTCTCCAGACTATTAATGTCTAATTTTCTGCCTAACATATAACCTGCCTGAGACCTGTATCTTCATATGTGCTCCCTCTTCTTAGAATACTTAGGCTTTGTCTAAGCAATTCCTACTTTTCCTTTAAAATTTAACTAAGAAATGTTTTAATAAATCCTTATTCACACCAGATTATTTCTTTGGTCTAGGTTATGCAAGCTTGCCTGACCATAAGTTCAGCTCAACCCACTTTCCCACAGGGCACTCAGAGCCCTAGTCCATCCTAACACTTTCTCTCTGGTGCTGCAGTTGCAGGTTGAGTTGGTCTGGAGAGCTACTCCAGGGGTTTGTAAACTTCCTATGTCTAAGGGACCCATTACTCACATATATTTCTTATATTAGAACTTTTTTTTTTGCAAATATTTGTGTGTGACACACTTCCTTAAGCAAATGTCATGTAGCATTTCAACCCCCCACATATGAAGAAAGAAGCTTAGAATAGCTAGGGTCCCTGCCCAAGATGGCTGAGTTATTGAGTGGTAATTTGAGACTTAAACCCAGGCTTAAGCCTGAGTTCTTAGCCATAAAATAAAATTACTGTGATTCAGAGGAAAGGAGACCTGTCTTGGATGTTTCCTCAAACCACTTGCAATTTTTCTGAAAACAGCTTGAATACCAGCTTCTTTTTAGCACATCAGCTCCTTGAAGGGAGGGAGTGTTTCTTATTTACTTTTATATTCCAATGCACAATGCCTGGGCTTGGGAGATGTTTGTTGAATGTGTGAATTAATAGATGTTGTTTTGAAGATTACAGGCAAGTTTCTCTTTTCCATATATTTTATAAGCCCTGAGGTGCATCAGGCAATACAGCCCTCAGTGACTTAGCGAGAGAGGGAGAGGATCAAGGATCCTTGGTCAGAAGTTCAGTCTGCTCATGCTGGTAGGACCTCACAGCCAGACATCTGAGATCAGTAAGTAGTAGCTTGAGAGACGGACATTGGTGTTTCAGGAGGATAGGGACAATTTCGGATAAATGTTAAACAGTTTAGTTCTCACTGGAAGCAGTGATTAGTCTGGTTGTTTCATCAGAATTCAGTTCTCACCACCATGGTAAATAATGGACTAATTAGGCATCTGGCTTCCTTGATTTCCCACGGCTAAGGCCAATTTCTGAAATGCAATACGCTATTTGATGTACCAGCATGAATTCATCCTGGGCTCCCAAGCCTTCCAACAGCAACAACAAAAATAACTCTTGGAACAGTTCCACACACGTTGAGCACAAAACATCCTAAAATGTAACCTGTACTCGTATGGTCTACTCAGCTGAGTCCCTAATGGCATAGCAGGCTGTATGCAGACCCCAGCCTGCTCAGACCATGGCATCAGGGTAGGAGAAAGTGAGCAAAAGGTGGAGGAGGTAGGTTAATTGAAAGAGTTGACCTAGAGGTAAACTGGAGTGGCTGAAAAACCAAGAGACTATTCTAGAGGGGTCAGGTTGCTCACAGAGACTCCTTTTCAGTTCATCATGCCCTGTACAATATGGTGATCATGGGGGAAGAAGACAGGGGAAACTTGGTCCAGCATAGAAGCTGAGATAAATGGTGTAGCATAAGAGGGAGGGAAGAGAAGAACTTTAGAATCTGGATTTCTGATAGAATTCCATGCAGTTGGAGTGTCATGCTCCAGATTTGACATGTGGGAGCTCTTTGTGACAGAAGATCAGCAGGAATGAAAAATGAAGGAAAGGAGATAAGCCCAGGCACATGTGGGTCAGTGAGAGGGAACTGTGGAGGTCTGAAAGAGTGCAATGGATTTTTCTAGAATGTTTAAGTGGTATCATGCTAGAAAATGATGGGTGAGATGAGGGACGACTTAGATTCCTCCAAACCTTCACCGAGGGCCTGTCAGATGATGGAGAAACAAGATGAACAAGACACAATTTCTATCTCTGAGATGATCACAGCTAACTGCTCAATAGGTTCCACTGAACTAGTAGTTCACAGCAGTGGGAAGGTGAAGAAGTTTGCAGTGTAGCTGAGAAAATTGAGCCCTTGGCCAAAGGAGATAGTATGAATGCTCTAAGCCCATGGAATACACTCTGTTAATGTCTGTGGACTAAACCACTAGATCAGTGATGGTGAATCTTTTAGAACTTTCAATGATACAAACAGTCCCCTGTGGTGTGTGTGCCGTAGGTTTGCCAGCACTGCAGTGGATGACAGAAGCACAGTGGTGTCTATTAATATTAACAAGAGGAGTCCATTAATATTAACAGAGGAGCAAAGAAATGAGGATTTACTTTGGACAAAGGCTATCAGGAAACCTTGGAGAAGATGTGCATGGAGATGGGTTCTAAAGAATAAGGATAATTTGACAGTGTCTCCTGACTTAGAATACTCATTTTTATAGTTCAAATTCCCATCCATTCTTCAGAATCCTGCATAGATGCTAAAGTCAAGTTTTGATGAGTGCATTTCCTTCTCTCTGCTTGTATTTCCTCTGTCTTTCCCAATGTAACATTCACTGAGGAGCCATTCTTGCACTGGTTATTGAGAATATACAAATGACTAAGTCAAAATCCAAGTGAAAACCCTAGGAGCGATCCCTGAAAGGACTCACAATCCATGGTAAAGTATGTAAGTTGAGTCTCTGGGAACAGTGATGTAAATGCTTAGGAAAGTATATAAAATATACTTTATAATAAAGTATATTTATTATCCATGTACCTACTATTTAAGGTTCTTTGTATGGTAATATCTAAGCTTAGAGAAATTCCAGGAGACAAGCATTGCCATTTCTAAGCTACCTATAAGAAAACTGAGAAATAAAGAGTTTAATGGGCCTGACTGAAGGAGAACCTTCTAGAAATGTTTACTGACATTCCTCCATGCAATTGAAGTAATACATATCTAGTCAGTTGGTAAGAGGTACCCAGAATCTTTTAGGATGAAAAGATGTTGGAGAAATAGAAGGAGTCATCAACTTGATAGAGATGTTACCTTGAAGTGAGAGAGCTATACTCTCTAACATGCTTTCTTCCAGAAAGTCAAAATTATAATCCAGAGAGTTAAAAATATTACATCTTTTATCACAAGTGGTAGAAATTGCCCTTTAGAAAAATAATGATGTTCCTTAAAATTCCTTAAAGTTTCGTAAGTCATTTCAAAATGTTACAGGAGAACTTGTAAAATTTTCTGACTTAAACCACTCTGTTTTCAGAGCTCTATGTACAATATTGCATCCATTTCAAGTCTTTGTTTCCATATTGGACCTTTTCTCTTGGTGACTATTTACTGGGCCATGTTCAAACACCTGAGCAGACACAAGCATGTGATCTGTGGTGCCATGTGGATGCAACAGCTTATCCCTCAAGAAACCAGCAGCAGCTAGTTGCACTCCAAACATTAAAACAGGCCATTCCTCTCCACCCTACAACAGGGCAGTGATGCCCCTTGCCTTCCACAAAATGCTTTATATTTACACATTCTGACTCCTGCCCTACAACTAGTGAGGTAGATAGGTCAGATATTCTACTTTCCTTTAAGCAGAGGGGCATACTGAAATTTTAGGAAACTGAGTACTTGTTAATTTCAATCATCAACTTGCAGGATTAAGAGATTCCTGAAGAGGTGACTGAATTTTGAGGACAGTAACCTTTTCGTTATGTCTTGTGTCTAGAAGTCCTCCCTTCAGAGGTGGCTGAATCTAGGGTGTGTGATGCTGGGAATAAGGGTGTATAATTAGTCAGTCCACTGATTGGTTTGGCGTAGTTCTGAGTGTGGATAATGGGAAGGCCCATTCTGGATGTGGGGGTGCCACCCAAAGGGCAAGTAACCTGGAGGATACAAAGGGACGGAAAGAGGGCAGGCCTGCGGCTGCTTCTTTGCTACTTTGGTGCTTTCCTACCTTCTGCCTGCCATAAACTGTTTCTCCTCTGCGATGACCTTCTGCCATGCAACCCTGCCTTAGAGCCAGTCAGCTACAAACTAAAACCTCGATAAACCAGGAGCTGAAATAAACTTCTCCTTTGAGTGTTGGGTATTTTATCTCAGCAATGAGAAAATTAACTAAGACTCTTATCAATGAGTTAACCCAGTGACGAGTTCATAGCTAAGTGGGCTATTAAGAGATTGGGACTAGTTGGAGGGAATAGATCATGGGGATGTGACCCTGGGGACTATTTCTAGTTCTTGGCCTCTTTTTCTCTGGCCTCTTCCCCTGCTCTCTGCTTCCTGGGTGCCTTGGAGTAAGTGGCTGCTTTCTGCCATGTCTTCTTCCATGATGCTTCTGCTTGGAACCAGCAAACCATGAACTGAAACCTCTGAAATTGTGAACCAAAATAAATCTCTCTTCTTTTAAACTGTGGGTGTCAGTATTTTGTCCCACCAACAAGAAAGTTGACTAATACAGAAACTAACATCTATTTACCTTATACTAAGCACCTTTTCAGGCACTTGATTTATCTCCTTTCCTTGGCAGCAGACACGATTTTCATCCCTTGTGGAAATTCTGTCCACCAGTGGCTCATGCACTGTATTGAAAAGACAACTCTAAATGACAGACTATGGAGGCTCAGGATTCTTTGGAGATCATCCTGCAGCCCCTACTGTGTACTGACAGAGGAAATCAAGGGCCCAGAAAGGGAAAAGACTTGCCTAAGAGCACAAGTTAATGAGTGGTTTAGCCGCTCTGGTAGAGGAATTGATGTTCCCAGCTTTTCTTGTTGCTACACACAAAAAAAACCCATACTGTCATAAACACGGATCTGGAACAAAGAGTTGGGGACCCAGAGTTGAGTTTCCAGAGTTTATGAGGCCCTAGTGAGAGTCTAAATGTACCCAGAAATGTGGTTTTCAAAGGAAGTAGCATTGCATCTTTCTAGGGGGTGATAAACATGCTTCCATCATGGACAAAGTAGTATCCCACCCCAAGCGTCGTAGCTGCAGCCTTCTTTTCTGTTAGTTTACCTCTAAGTGCGTATGTGGGCTCAGTACTGGCTCCTCATCTTTTCCTCCCACCCTCCTCGTGGTGGGCTTATCATGTTTTCCTCAGCAAGGCTTCCCCACAGCCCATGCAAGAGCAAGCCTGGCAGAAACACACAGGTATCCCTGGTCTCTAGAAGGCACTGCAATCTCACGGCCTTCGAGTCAGTGAGCCAGTGAACCACTGCTCACACTAAACACAGAC
Source organism: Dolichotis patagonum (assembly GCA_004027295.1). Taxonomy (NCBI): domain Eukaryota; kingdom Metazoa; phylum Chordata; class Mammalia; order Rodentia; family Caviidae; genus Dolichotis; species Dolichotis patagonum. The sequence goes on from PVJX010028014.1 coordinate 11,331, forward strand.
CTCCTGGATTACTTCCTTTTGTTTTCACTGGAAATACTGCGACTGGCTGTGTGTTGTGCACAAATTCTTTATGTAATTATGTATAACTGAATATTCGTCTCTGTGTGTGCTTTTTATTTATCACACTTATGTTTTTATGTCTATGTCTTTTGTTTTGTGTATATGAAAGCTTGCATTCTCTGCATGTTTCTAAATTGTACAGGTGTCTACACACGTATCCATGTACGTTTTGTGAGCTGGTGTGAATGAGTACTTTTTCTTTGTGTGTTGATTGACCATGCCACTGAGTGCTCTGTTTGTCAAGCAAAAAATGTGCTGTAATTTATTTATTTACCTGACAGAAAGAGAGCAGCTTATCTTAAAGACTACAGGAGACAAGACAAGGGGAGAAAAAAAATGCCACCACCCACCCCTGTGTTGCTCTATTTTAAAAGCTGCTCTGTGTTGTTATGGCAGCTAACTTTCCTTAAATGATTTAAGGAAATGGATCTGTGTGAAAGAACTGCAGCCAAGTTGTTATAGCAACACGGCAGCAGCCGAGGTGGTCCTCTCTCCTTGAGGAAGAAGGGAAATCACCTTGGAGTACAGAAACTGCTCCAAAAAACAATCACTGGGGTTCTGAGTGGCTCTGAGGCAAAGCGAAGACCCACCTCCTCCGCCAGTCAGATCTTGGGGCTCTCTTCAACAGGCCTGGCTACTCTGAGAGCAGGTCTCATTGTCCTTCCCTCCACTATCCCTGTAAGGACCTAACTGGTCCCTCCTGCCTGTGTTTTCTGTCCTCCTTTGATCCAGTCTATACACTGCAGCCTTAGTAACATTCTGAAACATATATTCTTTACTTGTCTGTTTGTTCATCATTCAACACGATATTGTCTACAGTGCCGTATTCTGTGTGAGGTCCTGGGGCACGGTAGTGAAGAAAGCACATTCTTAAACAGCATGTTAGCAGTGTCAGCCTTTATCCCACAAGCAACCGGGAGTTGCTGAAAGGTTTTAAAGCAGGTGTGAGAGACCCAGTAGGATACACATTTTAGAATGACTCTAGAGTTTCTAGACTGAAGAATGACTGGAAATGAATGCTATCCATTGATCTCCTTGCTTCCACGTCTTTGAGGGCTCTCTTCAGACTTATGCTGGGATATTTCCAACAAATGGTCCTTGTTCTACTGCTTTGACTTTTTGTTTTACAGTCCTGATATTTAATTCAATTAAAAATAAATTGAAAAGAGGGTCTAAAACTTGATTTTAATTCTTTGTGAAAACCCACCCATGACCTTCCTCAGCCTGCCCCTCTCCAACCTCTCCCAGTTTCCTGCCTTAAATCCTGAACATAGCCACTGAGGTCTCCCACCTCCAACCCGTTGTTCAGTCTTCCCTGGAATGCCCGCTCCCTTTCTCTGTATCATCTCCTCCAGCCACCTGACAAAGACTTACCCACTTCTAAAGGCCCAGTCCAAATGCAAATTCTTCAAAAGTCTTGTTTGGATACCTCCCCATGATAAGCCCCACTTGCATTAATTTCCCCCAGGCCCATGTTTTTGAGGCACTATTTTCTTTTTACAGCACTGCTTTCCTGATTGCCTTGGATTAGCATTTCATAAGAGCCTGGTCTTCCCATGAGATCTTAATTTTTTCCTGGCTTAGGACCCTAGACCATCAATCTCTGTAGCCCTAAAGGTTATGTAAAGGTCTTTCTCATGGTAATAATGCTGCGTTTGTGTTTCACCTTACTAAGCACACTTCTGGGTCCACCTCACAGGTGCAAAGTTAGGTGCTGTTAGAGTTGTAAAGGGCTTAACATTTTAAGGTCATAACTGAGTACAAGTATGAGAGGAGGACCTTGTTGTGGCCTTCAGAAAGTGATTGTGGCTGGTGGCTGAATGTGTGATGTGAAGTCACTGTCGTACTCTGAGGCATGTGTACTACCAGAAAGTGAAACTAAAATGGGGAGTGAGTGATTCCTCACTTGAAAGGTGGTGTAATTTCCAGTACTAAGTCTGTAAGTACTCTGAGACCTAAGATCAGACTTGAAAGAAGTGACCTCAGTGAAGGGCACAGTTGGCACTGGCTCTCCGGGTCTTCATCACCGTTATGGATATCAAAATGCCTAGGCTCAACTGCTGAACAAGAAGTGAGTTCCATCACTAACAAACAGAGAGCATTGCCCAGTGACGGAGACACAGAGGGCTCCTTCTGGCAGACTCACAGTGTGGACTGGACATTTCTCTTCTGTACAACTTTAAACCAAGCACGTCCAGCAGTAAATGTATCACCCATCCCTGTGCATACTATTCCTCCTCAGGAAGTTTCTCATCTTGAGGAGGAAACCACATCCTCTCTGCAGCCCTCACCATGACCACAGGTATCATACAAACTACTACTTCTCCCTTCAGTCATAGTCACCAAGTCAATCATTAGACAACAAGAGTCTTGCTGAAATGCAAATCTCATTCTGTCATTTTCCTACTTAAATCCTTCAGTGTATCCCTATTCCCATGAAAATAAAAGCACATTCTTCCCTGTATCATAGTTCTCTCTTTGTCTTTTTGTCTGCCTTCAATGTTCACCACACAGAATAACTTTTGGTTTCTCTTGTGTCTCCTATTGAAGGCAGGTGCACATGTAGTTATTTGCTTACAATGTTCTCCTTGCCACAAGCATTCCTTATGGACCAGCTTAGATAGTCTCCTGGGCTGGGATCCCACACCCTGTGCCTCCTTTCATAAATGCATCCCAAGTTACTGTCTGTAAAGGCTATCTCCACCAGGCACCCCTGCACAGGGCCTGAAGGAGTTGAGAGACAAGTGACAGTCAGATGTCACAGGGTCTTGATGAATCTCTGCTGTTTTTGTCAGCAGAAAGCCATCAGAACAGGAGCAAGGTTGCGAGCACTTAAAAGTAAGAACAGAAGCCTTCTTGACAGTTCAGATAGCTTGGGGTTGAGGGATGATGGTTTATATATATATGACAAACTAAAAGTGTAAATAAGAACCAGAGTGTATAACAGGTATTGTGAAGCAGGGTGAAATGGTTCAAAAACAGGGGAACTGGAGTGCAGGGGAGGAAGAAAAAATATGATAAAGGATAAAATGGAAACAAAGCTTTGCAAATCAGAAGGAGAAGAAGGGTTGAATGGAGGAGAGGAAAAAATCAGAATCAAGGTGTGTCATATACAGATACAAACACTCTGTGATGAATGAGATCATTATGTGTATATAAATTATACCAATAAACTTAATAAAAAAGCAAAAGTGAAGCAATATATGTGACACTGAAGGTCAGGAGTAGACACACATTTAAAGCTATTAGCATGGCTGTCTCAGGCATTGCACTGTTTGCAACTGGGCACTATAAAGCCTTAAGTCAACCATGAATTCAAAACAGATCCAAATAATGTTTCTTGAAGGTATGTTACAAAAGAGTACCTGTGAATCATTTTTAACTATAGAGAATATATAGTCTATCATCCAAACCAGCACACTTTATGAGTGAAAGAGGACTCCATTAAAGATTATCCCCAGATAACAGGTATAAACTGGAACTGCCTCAGGAAGGCCAATACTTACAACCATTCTGTTCTTGTGATCTTGTTTTTTTAAATAGCACATGAAATGTTTTGTAAGCCCATATTTACCTGTATTTACTTGTTTCATGTCTATTTACCCATGTATTGCAGCAGTTAGTGTTTTTATTTTTTCTTTAGCAGTAGAAACAGAGTGAAATGTGTTAATGTAGAAATGTGAAATAAAGGAAAGAATGGAGTAAAGGATTGGTTAAGGAACATTACAGCCAAAATGGACAGTTTGATTGCAGACTTCTGAGACCTGCAGCGGAAGACCCAGCTAAGCCATTCCTACGTTACAGACCCACACAACCTGTGAGATAACAAACATACACTGTGTTAAATTCCTCCACCACAAAAAGTTTTATGTGAGAATGGAGAAAGCACGGAAGAGACTGAGAGCTAGGATTTTATTCCATGTCAGCCTGACTTGTACATCAGAGCCCTATGTCCTTGCTTGATGCATAAATTCATGGATTTTAGGGAAAATAGTTTGTTTAACTATACAAGCATTCAGGGTGTACTTATTAAGATCCAAGAAGTTTATTCTATATCTATTTATGTAACAAGTAATCTCCTAGTGTCTCTGCAACTCAGTTCTGTCTGCTCTATGTTTTGTAACAGTCACAACTGCCAAGTTGTGAGCAAATCTGTAACTTCTGATGGACGATGACAGTGGCAGGCTGAAATCTCTTCATGGTCAACAACTCTTAATCTCTTTCCTTGCTCCACCCTGTTCTCTCTTTGGGGATTCAGATAAAAGACTCCTTTATTCCATAGTTTTTGTTCTATTTCCTTCTGGCCCAGTATCTGTTCTTTCACCACGTCTCATTGTCCCAGAAGTGAATAATTGTTTTGTATCTATAAACCATATTATGTTTGGCATAATAGGATTCATGATGTTCATAACAAATAGTAATTGAATATCTATTATCAGCTAGATCAGAAAAAAATATAGGGATGGTTCTCTTGAGTAGGAGGAAGCAGCAGGAAAAGACATTGTAACTCTATCAAAGAAACTGCAGTCAGCACAGAAGCCAGGAAGGGAGAACACAGTAGAATACACACACTTGCTGAGAAAATCACACAAGGCCCTCTCCGCAACAAAAGCAAATCAAGGTGGCATGAGGAGATTTCAGGGCAACAAAGGGATTTGGTGAGCACAGCTAGCACCATCCTTGTTTAGGAGGGATGAGCTAGAGAAGGAAACAAGCATGCTATGGTCATGCAAGTGCTGACACAGAAGATAAGCCAGGAGAAAACCCAGGAAAGCAAAACTTACATCCATAATCAAGACAACAGTTGTCTCAACCAAAATAACTATGTTATACCTAAAGACTTACTTTTTTATTAGTCATTGCTCTGATACATGTGTTTGCTTTTAGGTACACATTTTTTCTGATGTATATGTCTTTAATTCAGACATTTTAAATAGCATATTCTTAAAAAGTAGGTACAATGGGTTACACTGGTCCACCTTGAAGCATCTCAAATTTGAGAATTTGTCATCTTAGTCACCACTATTTGTCACCTAATAGGAGTTAATGGGCAATACAATTACTATCACCACAGAGGGAAGGGATGCAGATGTTATTTCACTAGAATGTCTTCTAAACAATTGAGTCTACTCTGCACCATTTTTGACAGAGTACCATTTAGCTTAAAGTTGAACACTTTCAGTATAGCAAAGCTCATAGCCCTCACACCTACTTTAATTTCAGGTAGCTGATTGTTAAACAGTTCTATTTCTGTGTATACCCTACCTCTTCCCATGGCCTCCACCTGAAAGAAAGATCTGTTCTGCTGTCTCTCTGACAGCTCTTCAGGGAAACAATGATTGTGGGCTGCCTTCCTTCTCTAAGTTATGAACCTTCACTAAATCCTCTTACTACTTATAGATAAGAACTTGCCCCTGTGAGCAAACATGGTTTGGCTACCCATTGTTCTTATGTCTCTTTCCCTCTTTATTCTGAAATAGTAGGCTCTCTTCTTCTGGAACAGGTATCATCTCATACCCTGACTCTGTATAGGTCCCACAGTGCTGTCCTACCCTTACATAACTTTGCTTCTTGAGCCAGAGCTGGCTTGCTCAAGGGTAGACATGTCCTTCAAGCTAGGGCAGTCCTTTTGGTGCTGAAACTGGAAGGTGAAATCAAATCATTGTGGTGATGGGAGTTAGAGCCACTGGATGGGATGCCTGGCAGTCATGTTCCCCATATGTGGAGGAGGCAAGGCTATAGTCTTCAACCATACAAAATATCCTTAGAGTTCTTCTAATAATGCTTCTATTTTGCTTGTATTAGTTCAAGTTGTGTTTCTTTATCTCATAACCAAGGAGTGAGTTCTGACAAAGATGGACATACTCCAGTATAATTCTTTTATGGTCTCCCATGAGACCACCCTAACCAAAATACTTGTGAGGTAGAGAAAAACAAGGGTAAGGAAAGACCACTGGAGTCTGGCAAATTTGAAGAAGTACAGGCTTAGACCCTTCCTGGGTTTGCCTAACCATTCCTAACTTTCATATCCAAGTAAAATTTTCCAGTACAACGCTTCCTCTTCCCAGATGAAGCCCTGAGACCACAGCTGTTGAGGGGATTCAGTTACTCACTGGGTCATTGTACATCTGGATGATGAGCTGTTTCACCCCATGCAGGGTAGGGTGGGCCCATGGAGAGGGATCCAGCCAGTGACGATTCAAGTCAAATCCCATCAGAGAACACCTAGATAATACCCAAAGTAAGAGTGATTAAAAGTGGGTAAGACCCACATTTTCACATGCCAAAGCACATTTAAGTGTATGATCAGTAATTATGTCACTTACCCAGCATTTTGAAAGACATTTTGAAACATTTCACATGTGTTAATTCACTTAGCGCTATTAACAATCTCGTGAAGCTACTACTATAGTAATTCCTACTCTACCAAAGAAGAAACTGAGTCATAGAGAGGTTCAAAAATATTTCTGGGAAACAGTATTAGAACCCATATAAACATGAGCATCACTTACACAGTGCAGTAGAAGGAAATGCTCTATGTCTTAGTTATTTTTCTCAGTATGGAGACAAAATACCTGACACCCAAGGTCAAGGAAGAAATTTATTTAGCTTACAGTTTGTTGAGGTTTCAGTTCATAATTGGCTGGTTCCAAGGCAAGGTGGCACACAGAAGAGGGGAAACTGTTCATGCCAGCAGAAGACAGCAAAATCAACAGAAGAAATAGTAGGGCCAATCCTCTTTCTGCCCCTTATATCAGGCTATTCACCCTAGGGCAGGTGTAGCACTCATACCCTTGATTCCAGCATTGGGCCATGAATCAATCACAAACCCTAGATTCAGCCACTTGTGAAAGCCCACCTCTCCATGACTACATGAGGCTTTTGGGGGACATCCAGACACAAACCATAACACTATGTAAAAAATATTGATGTCTTCATTATTTCACTTTGTCCCATACTTACAACCAATCCATTGTCTCTACCAATGTACTGGCATCTTTTTATCACATCAACTGATACCACCTTGAACTTTGAATAAGGTCTAGAGTTTTGTGATGATTTCTTACCTGATCTTCTTGTTTTTATCTTTGCCTCTTTCCACCCCATCCCTATTATTTCATATTCTATGAAATGGTAGGGTTGAATGTCTTAAAAACATAAATCAGACTATTTCCCTCTTTTGCTCACATGTTCCCTGTTACATGCAACACAAAAGCCCAAGTCCTTACAACATGCTTAGGTCCCCTGTGACCTGTCATTTAACTTTTTTTTATCTCAGCTTCTACCACTCCTTCCTTTTTTTGTTCTGTACCAGATACTGTTCTCATTGTTTCTTTGACACACCTGGTAATCCCTGCTTTGGGAACTTTATGTAGGCTGTTCCCTTTGGCCCAGAATCATTTTCCCTTAGATATCTGAGTAATTCATTCTCTCACTTAATTCACATCTATGCCAAAATGTCATCTGTTTAGTGATATCTACCCTGATTAGCCTGAGCACATGAAATAATGTCATTAGAGTAAGTGTAATTGTGACCTCTTGGTTCTCTTTCTTTTCCTCTTCATCTCCCTCCTTTTATTCCTCTGGATTTAAAACTCTTCTTACACTTTGGATGAGGCATCTCCTCCAGAGCTCTGTCTCCATGCTGTCAATCCCTGGGCTTTCTCATTGTAGGCCCTCTCCAGGCCAATCCTGCCTGTATGCAACTTCTACAAACACCATGCTTGCTCACAATTCAAGTTGGCAGTCTTTCTCTCTGGTCCATGATCTTTGCAGTTAAAAATTAATCTCCCACACAGGTATCACTATCTTACAGATTTGACTTCAAAATTCATCTATATGCTCATCAACAATATAATAAAATTGTGATATTTGCAGATTGTTGGGCAGATTCCAAACTGATGGTAACTGATTTAAAAACTTCCCCCTCAGATTGTATCTCATTTGCTTCTCTATCCTTTGGCCTCATTAGTTTAATTCTTTTCATCTAATCTTCTAAACTCTTCTCTAATTTCATAAATGACATAATTTTACCTCTTATCTCACTATAAAATGTACAGTCCTACCTATCATCCTACTCAACAAAATAAAGAACTCTCTTGTGGATCCTCCTCTGTTCTAAATGGCTGGGATGGGGATAGGGATAGTGAATAATAATGATGTCTCTATCCTTTAAAACAAATATGGTGGTAATCTAGTATGAAATTAACTAACATTTTGTGATGATGCATGGAGAAAGGCCTCACTAAAAAAGCCATTTGTGTTGGCTTTAGTGAAGATATTAAGGGTAGAGGAAATGTGTAAGTAAAGAAAAAAAACACATTAAAAAAAAACCACCTAGAGAGTGGGCAGGGAGGAAACCACTTAAAATTTAAGGGAATGCTAGACAATTTGGTTTGATTACATCAGAGGATGCAGGAAGAGGGAAGTGATGGCATTGTGCACAAAAGAGGCAGAGGTGACATGCTATGGGTTTTGGATGCCTGGCAAGGAGTTTTGTCATTTTGCCTTTTCATTGCTGTATTTAAATCAACCAAGTACTGATGTTGGCTTTTCACTGATTTTAAGCAAAACAGAGATAACTGTGTATGCATGTTACAGCATCATCATCATAATCAAGGGAACACTATCAATATGGCACATACTAACAATACTTTGTGCCAAGAACTAAGTACCTCACCACAAATATAATCACCTTAAACCTGTTCAGTTTCATTCAGGAAGCACATGGTAGAACAGGCTTCAAGCCCAGAAATGTCCACCTTTAAAACCCATACTATCTTAGGATATAAGAAATCTCTTTCTTCAAGAATATGTAAGTAAATCAAGAAAGAGAGACTGTTTTAGGGAATGTAAGGGTGATTGGATTGAGAGCCACTTACGTATTAATAAAGCACACTTCTGGGTGTGTCTAGGTGGATTGTTGGGAACATTGGAGGGTATTGTCTCCCTGGTGTTATTCCCTTGTTCTGCTTTTTGCCAACATGAGAGCATTCATGCACCAAGCCCTTCCACTATGATGTTTCTGCTTTGAAGCCAGTTGATTATGGACTGAACCCTGTGAAACTATGAGTAAAAAAGTTTCTCCCATAAAGTGTCCCAACGACAAAAAGCTGATTAATACAAGAATATCCCAGATAAGTGGGGTTACTGCCATGACTATACCTGACCATATAGTTCAGAAGCATTTGAAATTTGTTTGAAGGAGGAATTTGGAAAGGTTTAGAGGTGTAGGCCAAAGAAGAACTAAATGCTGTAAGCAGAATGTGATGTGATTCTGGTTTGAGCTCAGAAGGTCAGAAAGTTGATAGGAATGTGAACAATAAAAGTCAGTTCATGAGGTTTAAGTTGCGGATGAGTACTCTTTTGGGAGGGAAATTGAGTAGAAGTCATATATGTTACACTTTGACTAAAATGTCTTCATTTTACCTATGTTCTAAGACTTTTCATGAGCTGAGTTTAAAGGTGTAAGACTAACTGATCTGGCAGAGAAAATTTCAAGGCAGCCCAACATTCAGACTGTTATATGAATAATTCTGGATGCTTTTAGTCAGATCTATAGTGAGAATTTAGGACAAAAAAGTGAAACAGACAATTTCTAAAAACTTAAAATGTTTCCCAAATGGGAACATGTGCAATGTTGGGATCAAATTGGGTGTGGTTGCTGAAGAGATCAGGCCCATTAAAAAGAAACCATGTACTTTGAACAAGAACAAGAAAAAAAATGCAAAGACATCTGAGAAATCAGCAAGAAACTTCCCACTGTAAACTGAAAGGCACAAAAGTAAAAACCTTGGCTCCAGCACAAGAAGAGGTGTTTGGAAAATCAGTTCCCCAAGATCACCATGCCTGGCTAACCAGGTACTCAGAGGTCACTGTAACAATGGTCCAAGGGTGCATGGTTACTGTTTTAGCTGGTGGTAGATAATGGTATCATCCATGTGATGCTCGTTGTACAAGCATGCAGAATGCAGGAGTTGTGGGGTCACAGAGGCTTCCATCCAAATTTGAAAGGAAGGTGTAGAAAGCTAGGCAGTGTGCTTCTTAGAGGTTGATGCATGAAGCTGTGGGAATGAAGCTGAAGTTGTGGTGGAAACACCAGGAAGTCAGAGGTGTGAGGAATGTGGGACAGGAAAGACAGTGGCAGGAGTAGTCAGCCCAAGAGAGAGGCCATGTGGGCTGCAACAGGCTAGGCCATAGGAGTGGGACTACCAATGCCTCTGGATCATACCATGTGCCCTGGATGCAGGACTTAACATGTGTCCTATTGAGTTTCAATTTTGCTTTGGTATTCTTTTTTTGTTTATTTTTTTAATCTCCCTATTCCTCCTTATTGGAATGTGAATGCCTATATTATACCATACAATATTGGGAATATGTAACTTGCTTTTTTGACTTTTCAAGGGATTTACAGATAAGAATTTGCCTTGAATCTCAGAAAAAAACATTGACTTGAGCATTTGAGAAATGATGCCACCATTGAGGCTTGAGGAAGGATTATTTAATTTTTGGTTATATGCAGGATAGTTGTATTATGTTAGGCAGAATTATGAATCCACTACTGTCTTCATTTGGAGATTATGGTTTAAGGATATGTGTTTGGATATTAAGTTGACAAGAATAGAATGTAGCAGTTAAATTTAATTATCAACTTGATTGTCTTCGAGTTGTCAAAGGACTGTTATAGCACATTTCTGGGTATGTCTTGGTGGGCCATAGTGGGCATGCCTTTGGAGGATATCTCTTGCTAGTACTTTTTCCTTACCCTGCTTCTCAGTCACCATAAAATGAACAGCATTCCTCTACCAACCCTTTCTCTCATGATGTTTCTCCTTTTAAGTCATGGACTGAATCCTCTGAAATCATAAGTAAAATTAAACCTTACCTCCTTTAAATTGTGTATTTTGGGTATTTGGTCCCAGTGATGAAAAACTTATGAAGGAAGGATAACCCAATGAATTGAATATAGCAATTCATTATAGTTTTTTTTTTTGTGAATTTTTATATTCCAATTTCATGATAGTTTTGTTGATAAAGTAATTGATAATGAATGTTCCCTGCTTCAAGAAATACATAGTGTCACAGGAAAAGATACATTTATGGATTAAAATCCATTTATAATTCAGGACAACATTATAAGGGCTAAATGAGTTAACAAACTTAACTTAGCACAAACTCTAGTGTTTAATAATTGCTCAAAAACTTTGCATTGTTATCATATTTTACTATTATTTTATGTTATATCCTTCATGTATGATATAGACTACCATTTTTGCAGCCCATAGGAGGCTGGAGTGTACGTTAGTGGTTAAGTATGATCTCATTTTTCATTCTAGTCTGGAAATCAGGAAGGTCTGAGTTCAAATTTGTGCTGTGTCCTTTCCTAATCTATAATCAGTGTTTGTCTATGTTTTTTGGAGAATGTCCTGTGTTTCACTCTATTATTACATGAGGTGATAGAATGGAGTGGGTTTGACTTCCATACATAAATTAAGAAGACCATGGCCATCGCTTGTCTCCTATCATGGAAGACAAATGAACCAATTCCTCCATTTATGTGACCTGGAAGCCAGAGAAGCAGCAAGGAACCCAGCTCAGGCAACAGCCATTCCTGTGCAGAACATAAAATTAAACTGGGTGATGCCAGGTATGGGGAGCATTTTGAAGCAATGCTACTGGGAAACAGAGGCAGATTATTCTTGCCTATTATGGTTTACATGTGTTTCTCCCAAAAGTTTATGTGGTAACTTAATTCTAAAACTTTTATGTTAATAGTATTGGGAGGTAAGTAGAATTAGATGAGGTCAAAGGTTTAGGGCCCACAACAGCATTAGTGGTGTTACAAGGAGAAAAGGGGAGACCAAAGCCAGTATGCTTGGTTTGCTTCCTCATGTGATACTCCCTGATGTGTTATGATGCATCAGCCAGACCCTTTACAGATGCTGAGCAGATTCCAAATGCTTTTACATTTCTCAGCCTCCAAAACTGTGAGCCAGATAAAAAGTTCAATTCTTTATATTACCCAAACTCTGGAATGTTGTCATAGTAACACATAATGGACCAAGACAGTACCCTTCAGAGTTGCTATGTTAATTGTTTCTTTTTCAAATCTAACCTCCAGCTTCTCCTTGACTCTGTAAGCCCCTAATTTTCTGATTAAGTGGCTAGACACAGTCTTTTTTGCTTTAGCTGAATGCATCTCTAAACATGTGGTCTTATGGAATAACCTATAGAAGACTTCAAGAGGATCCTGCATTGAATCCTCTTGATCCTCTTGGACCCTCAAGAGGATGTTAGTATCCTGTTACCAGTCAGAGGAAACCATTGGTCTGAGTGCTATGTCCACAGAGCTCTTTCAGCCTATACTCAGTATTTAAACTTTTGAAAAAGAACATTGTCTTTGATAAGAGACTTACTCATAAACAACTATATTCTTAGAGGTGTTTAATTATTTTTAGAGGTTATTTTTAGAGGTGTTTCTCTCTCACTGTCAGTGATATCTTGGCCAGTTTATCAGCTTTTTCTCTAATACCCTTATGACCTGCAGTTCAATACCTGTCCACATAGCTCATCTCATTGTTGGGAAAGTCCTATAGGACTTTAGTTGAGATGTATCTCCCACTTCTTTAGTTGAGATGTATCTCCCACTAACTTTTCTCATTAGTTTCACCCTTGCCTGATGGAGCTGCATACAACGGTGAAACCACAAGTTTGGGGACTTATAATTAGGCTTAAGTTTTGACTAGACTCCTTACCAGCTATGTGACCTTTTAAAAATTTCTTTCTGAAATACCCTTCTGGGTTTCTGTTTCATCATATGTATAATGAGGATAACAACTTTGACCTTCAGGGTCGTGTACATGAACTAATGTATGTAAACGGCCCAGGAGAATCCTCAGAACA
>PVJX010028015.1:0-24275 GCA_004027295.1 Dolichotis patagonum
ACACACACACACACACACACACACACACTTTCTTACTGTATTACAGTTTTCTCCTTAGGCTGATTTTTAAAGTCTTTTATCCTTAAAAATTTTATTCTATGTATTCTTGTAAGGCTTTTTAAGTACTTTTTGAGTGAGACTTCAAACAAATAAAATCAAAGTAAGAAAAAAATTCCAAATCTTTCCTGTTTGATGAACAAAATGTTTTTCATTTATATTTCCTTCCAATCTTCAGCTATCAAATACATAATTTAAATGTATTTATTATCAGAATGTTTGGGTAAAATAAAACAATGTTTTATCGTCCTTCAAAGAAGAATGGCACAAGAGGACTATTAACCCTTTGGGGAGCCCCACGTCTAGGCTCCTCTGTGGCCAGCCTGCCCCCTCTGCCCTGAGGGTGGAGCAAAGCAGCCAGCAGGCGCAGGTCTGGGGAAATGGCCTCTATTTAGCCAAGGTGGGTTGTGTGAGAAGAGGGAGGGGCCCTCTGACTGGCCACCTCCAGCACACGCAGTTGTGATTTGGACAAACTCCTTCAGAGGACGGAGACTGACTGTAACTTTTCTAGGCTGCAAGGCTTCAGTTCCACAGACCAAGTTATAAAGCCTAACATGCACAGGAGCCACGACACTGTGTAACGCTCACAAATGACAACATCACTGCAGCTTGCTTCTGTCCTCACACATGGGCTCTTTCTCTAGTTCGGAGCTGGAACCCCTGCTTCTGTGCTACATGCGATTCTTTCCCAGACCCCATAGCAGCCTTCCTGGCCTCATTTTAAAACAAAATCACTTAAATGACTGCTGCATTCCCTTGCATTTTCTGTTTAAAAGGGTGCGTGGAGTCCCGTGAAATATAGGATTTCAGATTAGCTCAGGGCCAATATTATTTTTAAGATCATTCTTGAGGGATAACCAACAAAAGGAGAGAGCATAGCATAATTTTAAAAGTGGATTTTTAAGCATTTCTCTTCAAATGCTAGTTCTATTATCACAGACACAGGGCCTCAGTTTCCCTCTCTGTGGATATTTTGTGTTGTCATCAAGGCTGTTATCAGCAACATGAGTAATCTGTACAGTGCATGATCTAAACAGGAAGTCTCTGGCCAACAGCTTTGTGCCAATGGCTAATTGGCACAAAGCTGATTGAAAATGGCTTCATTATAGCTGACATTCTAATGAAGTGGCTCCTTTTACTAATGAATACAGTTTACTTTTACTAATGAATACAGGGGCAATCATTGTTTGGCTCAGGGAAGTGAAAATCAAAGTATACTTGGAACTGAATGATCAATTAATGAGTGGTGAACATATGGTTACAATGCACCCTCACTTAGGAGTGGGCCAAAAAAAAGCTAGAAACCAAACCATAGTTACATCAGATCAAGTATCTGTGATTTGGTTGACCTTCTGATGATGGAATTACAGGAATTCAATTGTCCAAAGCACTGCCTCTGGAGGCTCAGTGGGCAGCTTTAGCACTGGACTACTTTGAACATAGCATAACTTTCGAATACCCTGGACAGTTAATTCGAGCTCTGATGCCTGCCACCTCATTTCTCTGCGGAGCTCAGCTATGGGCATACAGACTCACTGTAAATGTCTAACTCTACAAATGTGACTTTTTCTGGGCGGTGTGGGGGTTGAACAGAGCCTTGTATGTTCTAGGCAAGCATTCTGCCTCAAAGGGAAAGATATGGAACTTGAGCTAATAGCGATTAAAGTCAGAAAAAGGAACTATAGGAACAGGGCTGGAGAGATGAATATATATGGAGAAAAAAGCAGTGCATATGTTCACATTAGATTTTTTTCTTTTGGTGGATGGTAGAATATTTGGATAGGATCTAATGATTAATACTACTTTAATTCTTTAGGTGGTCAGAATTCACATAAAATTATTTCAAAATAAATCTTCTCTATATGAAAGTCAAAGTAGTCGAGACCTAGGAAAGAGAAGAAAAATGGGTCTTACCCAGCAGGTCTTGTGTCTTCAATGGCTCTATCCACTGGGATCAAATCGCTAAGGTAGACATTGAAGTTTCCTTCCTTCCACCTTTTTTGTGCCTCCTTTTCCTTTCCAGGGGGAACAATGACAGGACGTCCAAACTGACCTGGAGCTTTGGGGTCCCTTGGGGAAAGTGTCACATCTATTCTTAACACCTGGTGCATGCCATGGTCTTCTAGTGAAAGGACTTCTGTATGACTCTGTTTGTGTTCCCCAGGCTGGGCCTTGGCAGTTGAATTGATTCTTGCTGGCCTAAGCCCTTCATCTGGTTCATGTCTGGTTCGAGACCCTGCTGCTTTCTGTACAGCAGGTGAGGGGAAAGATGCTTTGCTTCTAACCCTGGAAGTTGGTTTTCCTTGGCTTTTATCCAATATTGCAGGAAGTATAGTTTTGATTTTAGAATTGGAAGTCTTTTTGGTGTCTGTTTTTAGCTCTTGCTCCTTGGTTATAATCACAACATGGCTTTCAGAGAAACTGAGTTTCTTCTTAAGAGTTGGTTTGGTACTGACATCCTCTGGCCAGCCTCCCAGCTGCGTCTTGTTCATAGACAGCTTCCTCAAGCCATTTGAGTCAGTGATGAATTTGAAAAAAGGAAGACCCTTATGGACTCTGTGTTTCTTTGCGTGCAGTTCTTTGCTCTGAGTCTCAGTTTTATTTAACGCTGTGGCTTCCACTGAGTTTGGCACTGGTGGGCTGGTAGGGTGTGTCCTCTTATGTGCTACTGCCTGTGACTGCTGCTTTGTTTTGTCAGTTCTAAGATCAATGGTCACAGTGAGGTCCCTCTCCACTGCTTGTTTCGATGTGTCACTGCTGAGATTTTGAGTCTTCAGGGTCTCTCGCTTTGTACTGACAGGCACTGTGTATCCTGAGACATTGACCAGTGCAGCTCTTTTTGCTGCTATGAGTGGACTTTTCTGAGCCTCTTGCACTGTTGTTTGCCTTGGTGTCATCCGGAAAGAGGAGGCTTTTGGTTTGCTGCCTTTCACCTCTGTCTGCTGCTTGGTCAGAGTCCCAGTGGGAGTCTGGCGATATCCAGGATGCCACAAAGGCAAAACTTTGCCCTTCATCAGAGTGTTCTGCATTTTTCTTTCCTTCTGGGCTTGATCCAAATCATGCCCCATCTCAAGCACACCCTCCTCAATCTTTCTAAATTTCTCTTTCCCCCACACCCTCTTCCCAAGTCCCCCTGGGGAAGGCCTCATCTTTCTGATGCTGCTGGAAAGGATCTTCTCTTGGTCTGCTTGAACTCTGAATCCTATCTGCTCCCTCCGTACAATGTCTTCCTTGAGGAGCCGAGTGTTGATCTCACTGAATGAGAGGCGGAGAGCTGCCATGTCAAAGAGCAACCAGATGACAGAAGCTGCAAATATAAATGCCAAGACTCGCCCACTTCCTCGGAAAAACTTTCGGATCTTGTTCATGGTACAGAGACTTCCTTTGCAGCCTGCCCTCCCTTTGAGCCTGCTTACCTGAACGAAGACAAGGTTGAAGCAGTAGCAGCAGCAACAGCAGCAGCAGAGTTGCCAGAGAGCACCCCCTGCCCTGAGCACAGTGGGGAAACCGCAGTCAGTCCAAGGGGGAAGCTCAGCTCCTGCCGCCTGTCAGTCCCTGCCTGCGTGGCATTGCACAGCAGAGCATCTGTGCTTGCTCGCCCAGCCCGGCTAACCCCTGGTAAACAGCAGACTTAAGTCACACTGGGATCAGTAGATTGCAGCACTCAGGACAGATCAGCATGTCATTGGCCCTGTCTCTGGGTGCCCACGTCCACCTTCTTAGGAGCCCAAGAAAAGGGGCCGGATGGGGCTGCAGTTTCTCTCCTCCCAGTTCTCAGCTGTGCTGTAACTCAACACCACGTCTCATAAGGAAAACATTTCAAGACATTACCCAGAAAACTTCATTCAGCCCTCACCTCCCGCGTTATATGAGAGTGTGTGTTTTAAGGGCAATTAAATAGTAAGCAAGCTATCTAAATTGCCGCATACGTGTTCCTGGTTTTAATCTCCACCTACCCTACTCTTGCCCATTAACCCTCTGGTACCCAGGTGCTCGAGTGCTTTCCCTGGGCAATGGCTCCATGACCTTAATATTTCAACTTCAAGTGGTTTAAGTGGTTAATAGTTTAAAATAGGCATCCAGAATATCGAAAACTCCTTTGTGAGTTTATCCTTTTTTCACTAGTCCATCTATTTTTATTGTTGGATTTAATAAACACAAGTTAAAGTTATCACATTACATGAAAGTTTCTAGGTGCTTTGCTCTGGTTTGAATGCAATGGTATTAGGATGGGGAGCTTTCAGGAGATAATTTCATTGTGAGGATGAAGCCCTCCAGAATGGGCTTGTAAAAGACATCCCAGACAAGTGCTTTGCCCCTTTGGTCAGGTGAGGACACAGCAAGAAGGCAGCTTTTGAGAGCCAGGAAATGGGCCTTTACTTCCTTGCCTCCAGGATTGTGAGAAATTATTTTATATTGGTTGTGTATCACTCAGTATATGGGATTTTGTTAAAGGAACTTGAACGGATTAGGACACACTGTCAGTGGCGGCACTTAATCTTGTAGTGGACCAATAACAAACTAAGGATTACACCAGGACTTGGACTAGAATCCAAATGAATGGTTCTCGCATAGGATTTACATTAGAATCTCTTGGAAGAAGTCCTTTCACATTCTAATTGATGGGTAAGGTGGAGGTAGAAAAGATAGTAGATCTGGTATTATATTTTTAAAAAAAACTTTCCATGACTTTGTAATGTATAGCCAAAGTTAGGAAATATTAGTTTAGAATAAAATCCGTCTATATCTCTCTCTACTATTGAAAAAAAATAGTATTTTTGGTTCAAAATAAATATTTTATATGTATCGGTTTTTATACATTGTTCATGTGATGATTAATTTTTTCAGAAATACTCAGACAGCAGGTAACTCTTTATTGTGCAGATATTTCCAGAAAACTTTGGCATTTGAACCAGTAGAATAAGTAAGGAAGTGTTTTCCTCAGCCAATTTGTTGAGAATCCCAATAGGACAAAGAAAAAGAAGAGGTAGATTCACTCTCTGTGGTCTATGAATGGGAAACACATTCTTTCTTATACTTAGGTTTCAGAACTTCAGTTTCTCTGGACTTTGGATTCTGAAACTTAAACAAATGACCCTGAAGCTCCTCGAGCCTTTGTGCTCAGACTGAGAATTATAGCACTGACTTTTCTGGTTCTGAGGCTTTTGGACTTGGATTGAGCCATGCTATCAACTTCCCTGATTTTGCATCTCATAGGCAACATTTTGTGAATCTTCTCATCCTCTATCACTATGTGAGCCAATTCTCTTAATTCATCTGTCTCTTCATCCATTTGTCTGTCTGTCTATCTATCAATTTAGTTACCATATTTGTTCTGTTACCTGGAGGACCCCGACTAATATGGCCCATAATTTTAGTGACATTCCTTCTCACTCAGAGGAAAATTTAACAATAGCTACTCATCCTTAGAACAACTGAACTGAATTCACATTTCCATGCTGTCAGTTATAGCAATAGAGGAAAAGAAACACTGCTCAGGAGTAACATTTTCTGAGTTACCCTGATAGATCTTCAGATTATGCTGACAGTTGTTTGGGAGCATCAGGCATCCAGTCTTTGCAGTAAACTTAGGGTCCCAAACACCTGGAAGGGGAAAGCAATGCGTTTTTGCATTTTCTTCTACATTTGACCTTTAGGACTATAGTCTGAACCAAGGGACAGAACCCAGACACATGCGTCTATGATGGCACAATTCTTTGACCCTTGATTCTCCCCTCTGCTCAGTAGCTGCTCTTCTTACTAGGAATATCCACGGGGTGGGGGCACTGGGAGCTCAGCTCTTTGCTCTAAGCATACCTGCCTCTATTCATCTCAAGTTCTAGTATCTGCTGAGAATGTTCTGTGGCTCAAGCCCCAAATCAGGTATTGAGAAATACTGAGTAAAATGATATAAGACATAGTCCTTGACCTTGAAGACCACCTAGTTTGTTAATGAACACAGGCATGTAGGAACTTACTGTGTGTTACAATACGCAATATGTCAATTGAGAGAAATTGTATTCTGTATTCTATGGGCATATTTTATCTTTGGTAAGTGTTGATGATTTCTGAAGAAACTATCTATTGAACTGAAGTAAAATTAAAAACATAATTATTTGTGCTTATATTGTGGTCTAGAAAGAAATATTACATGTGAAAAACAGATGAGTTAACAAAAACATAGAGGTGAAGATAGAGCATAGTAGCTTAGAGGAAGCATAAATTTTGGAGCCAGGATGATTAGAAGCAAAGGCTTTGAGTGTGTGTGTGTGTGTGTGTGTGTGTGTGTGTTGGTATACACAATAGGTCTTAAGCATGTTCTTTCTATTATTTCACTTAATATTTCTCATGTGAAAGATAAAATTTTAATTCTCATTTTTTAGTCAGAAAACTAAAGCTATAATGGAAAAGAAATTGTGGGAATTGTAAGAGTTGGAGCCTAAAAAAACTGTATGGTGTTATAGTCAATGTGCTAAACTATCGTACAATTTTTTTTTTAATTTTAAAAAGAATAAACCAAACCAAAACAAAACAGAACAAAACAGATCAGAATAAAACAATGCAAAAAACACAGGACTTCAAGACAAAACAGGAAATCAGCAGTGGCTACCATAATGTCTCTTTTTTTTTAAAATGGTTGTCCATACCTTCACACACAGTAAACTAATACAAAACAAAATAGTATAAAAGCAATTAAAACAAGAGAATGAGAGCCTTACAGGTCTTCAAAACCCAACAATAGGAAATCAGTAATGGCTACCATATTGTCTCTTGTTTTCTTCAAAATAGCTGTCCATACTTTCACACATATTGAAATCAAATAATTGAAAACAGACTAAAATCAATCAAAACCAAGAATAAAAGCATTGTTACATTTAAAACAAAATGATACAAAATCAGCAATGATAACCATGATGTCTTATTTTCTTCAATGTAGTTGTTTATAGCATCACACATACTAAAATCAATTCTTGTAAACTCTTTACATGAAGTTCTAGGCATATATAAGTCTATACATGCACATCTATCCTTTCTGTATTATAGGGGAAAACAAAACAAAGCACAAAAATGTATAAGAAAAATAAGAGGCAAGAGACAAACAGATAACTATAACAAAAAGCCCTCAACAGTAACAATATAGGCTTTCAAAACAAGGTGGTAGGAATATAACAAATTTTGTTGTTTTACATAGTTATCTTCAAAAATCTTACTCAAATTACCAGATATAGTCATGTAATGTTGATCTAATCCTATGGATGTTACGTGTTTTGTTCCAAGAATGAATAGAATTAGTAGTACAAGCATCTTAGTAATCTTAAGTGTATATATAAAAATTTATATATTTTTTTCTTCACTCTTCTTTTCCCTCTCTGAGTTATTTTTTCCTCTTTGAGCAGTTTCTTACCCTTTCACAATATTTATTGAAGATTTTGTATCTTATTTACTCCCTCAGTTTCTTACACTAGAGAGACAATACGGTATTTACACATGTGAGTTTGATTTATTTCACTTGTGAGTATGGTCACAAGTTGCATACTTACCTATAAAAACATCAATATGATCTTTCTTTATAGCTGAGTTGTATTGAATTGCATAAAAATACTGCATCTTTTTTATCCATTCTTCGTTTGATGGGCATTTGGGTTGTTTCCAAGATTTAGATATTACAAATTGTGCTGCTATAAACATAGGTGCATACGTATCACCATGGTATTGCACAATATTGTTTTGAGAGTTTGCAAGTTACTTAATATGGGGGCAATAAAAAGAAAATAATTTCTGAAGATCAGAGAAAGTGATTTAAAGTTCTTTTTCTATTGAGTTTATTTTGTAAATAATAGCCATTGCCATTAATATCACTAATGTTTTTCTGTACTAGGATATGGAGGTGCATGAGGCAGCTAACATAAAAGTTCTTCCCCAAAACCAAACAGAAGTCTGATGAGTAATGTGATTCTGACATGGGGGCAAAATGTTTTTCTTGGTATTTCACTTTATTCTTGACATTTATATTTCCTTTTATGATAAAGTTAAGCAATAATAACTGGTCACTGAGAGCTCACTAAATGCCCAAAAGATGAAGTAGATGGCATTGTCTCTGTATTTAATGACCTGGAAATTTCAGTCAGTAGAACATCATCACCATAAAAGAGCATAATTGTTTATAATCCACATTCCAAAATTCAAGGAGAAAATTTTAATATCATGCTTAGTTTAAATTATGTAGCTGCTTTAAACACAAAAATGGAATGCTTTGTAAATATTTCATCTACAAGGTTCAAGTCTTGTCCAGCCACATCTCAGTATCAAAGGGAATGGCAGTTGGAATTACTTAAATTTTTGTGAGAAGAGTCAACACTTGTTATATCCTTAAATATGCTTGATGGCTTTGAAACGCTCTTTGAAATATATCCTTACTCTTCCATATACTTTTGATATAAAAACAGCAGCTCTCTCTCTCTCTCTCTCTCCCTCTCTCTCTCTTTCTCCCTGGCTTGTATTTTATTTATGAACCAAAACACAAAACACAAATTCGTTGAAAGTAAAACACTAGAGAAATTAAAGGAGAGTATTTTCCTAATTGCCATTAGTTCAGAAAATAAACTCTGACTTAGTACTCTTCCAATCTGACATTTAATTCAGAGATTTTGGTTTATAAAAAAGAAAAAAAGCAACATTAACCAAATCCCCTGATAGATGAGGAGTGGCTTGATGGTCAGATCTGCTCTGTAGTGCTGATTTGACCACCTTCATAGCTGTACCACCAAAGGTATATCACATTGAAAGCATTCTTCTAAGGAGCTCTTCCAATTCTCTTGCTGACTTTATTGTAATCTGCGAGGATGGTAGAAGTTGGTTATAACCAATGCTAGAGACGCAAGGCTACAGATCTTCAGGGATAGCAAGTGTTATTTAAGGGCCTAATCGGCTTATACTTCCCTCTTCTTATTTATCTCTTTTCTGGGTATATTTGATGTTTCATATCTCAGACCAATGACCAGGTATGGGTCAAGAGGAACAGAAAACAAGGAAATTAAGAAGTTCTACCTTTGATAGAAGTCAGTATAGACATAGCCCAGTGATACTTATGTAAGTTAATGATGCTTTTTAAAATTCAGCTTGATTGATTTCTATGTTATCAGCGGAAAACTAAATGTACAATGACCTTGGTTATTTCAAGCACACCCCAATTGAAGAGCTTGGCTTGTAATCTCAAATAGTGGAATTCAGGAAGCTTTACGTGGTCATATTTGTCAAGAATTGGCACATATGAAGTTGGAGTGTGTTTCACATGTAAATGATACTGGTTTTTTTGAGTTTAATTCAATTAACAATCTGATTCTAGCTGTGTAGTAAAAAGTAAAGGTATATTTTAGTTTCTTTTTCTGTAAAATTTGTATAATAGAATGAATTGCCTACATTCTTCATGGTTTCTGTCCATATAATTACATTAATAACAACTATTTACTGAGAATTTACTGAGCACTCAATACTAGACTACTCATTTAATATTAATGCTTATTTAACCATCAATATTTAATTTCCATAAACTTGATTATAAAGTGTTTAGCAGTTTATCTCTGTGGATATTAAAGATGGAAATCTACATCCATGTTCTACTCCCATCACCAGTATCCCTGAATCACCCTCATTGTTAATCAGTAACAGCTCAATAAACACAGCTTTATTTCTATTCTTATATATCTTCAGTAGGAATGTAATTTAAAAAGTATTAGCCCCAGTACTCTGGCTTTGCATGTAGAATAGTATTTTTGGATATTTTAATGTTTATGTGAGCATTTATTGAGTAACTAATATCTGTTTTCTTTTATAACATTTATACTGATTACCTCTACAAAGAAATACATAAAAGGTAAAACATATTTAAACATATATTGTACAGAAAATAATTATTATGAATGCCTTGTTGAATGGTTTCTCAGGTTTCTTGATTTGATTTATAATTAATAAAATGTTTATGGTGATGTTTTAATGTGTTTACACATGGGGAAATTATTACCTCATTGACGCTAACTACATTTCCATCACTTGGCTAGTACTTTCATAAGAAGTTTAATGGTCTCTCTGACCAAGTTTCCATCATGAAATGCAACATTATTAACTATTGTTGTTATGCTGCACATACAGTCTCCAAAATTTATTGATCTTACATAACTGAAACTTTGTACCATTAGATCATGACTCTGTCTTCTCCACTTCCAGCCTCTAGTATCCACCATTCTACTCTTTGTTTCTGTGCTTGACTCTTAGATTTTACAAGTAAGAGAGATCATGAAGTACTTTTTTCCCCTGTGTTTGTCTTATTTTACTTAAGATAATTTCCTTCAAATTCACATATGGTTTTGCAAATGACATAATTTTATTATTTTTAAGGTTGGATAATATTCCATTGCTACATTTCTTTACCATCATATAATGAACATTTGGTTGATTCTACATCTAGGCTGTTGCAAGTAGTGCTGCAATGAACATGGGAGTGCAGACATCTGTTTGAGGTACAGATATTATTGTACAGATTTCATTTTCTTTAGATATATACCCCAGAAGTATCACATGTTTTTCGGGAACTCCATACTGTTTTCCATAGTGGACATACTAATTGACATTTCCATTAATGTTTAAAGATTCTCTTTTCTTCACATCCTCATTAATACATAGCTTTCATGTTTTTGTTAATAGGCAGTCTAACAAGGGTGAGATAATACTGCATTGTGGTTTTTATTTGCATTTTTCTGATGATAGATAATATTGAACATTAAAAATAAAGATATTTGTTGCCCATTTAAATGTCTTTTTTGGAAAAATATCTTTTCAATTTTTCTGCCCATTTTTAAATTGTTTCTTTACTCACTATTGAGTTGTTTGAGTCCTTTGTTAATCAGAAAGAGTTCCAAAACTAGTTATATGTTTTGGATATATGCACATATTTTCTACCACTTCATAGACTGTCTCTTCATTATTGATTGTTTCTTTTGCTGTGCAGAATTTTTTTTGCTGCAATCTTGTCTATTTTTGCATTTATTGCCTGTATTTCTTGGTGTCATGTCCAATAAGTCACTGTCTAGATCAATCTCAAAAAGCCTTTTTTCTAGTAGTGTTAAATGTCAGGTATTATATTTGTTTGTAATTCATTTGAGATGATTTCATCCACAAAATACATCAAACAATCTATTAACAATAACATCAAAAATGCTTAAGTTAGCCAATGAGTGGGAAGATTTTCACACTAAAAGTATAAAACATTGATGAAAAGATCAAAGATATAAGCAAATGAAAAGATATCTTGTGTCCATGGATTGGCAGAATTAATACTGCTACATTTTCCATATTACTGAAATCTATAAATTAAATTAAAATCTCCTTAAGGGAAAAGGGATTGAATATTAAGAAATATTAGTTTTTCAGTGGAGTTGAGCTTTGGAGGACTACCAACCACTACAGCATTTAAGAATTTCTTGTCCACCAGGAACAAAATTTTGTCCTTTTAGGATGACATCACACCACTGACAAAAATATGTGCATTACACTATGATGCCTTTTTAAAGTGTACAATTTCCTAGTAAAATTTTGTTATAAATAAATCATAAGTTTATAAATGCTTTTTCATATAAATAAATGTTTCTCATCAACAAAGACTTTTATTATAGAACTTTTTCATAAATGGAAATGAAATAGATAATCTCAGTCATTGATGAGATTATTTTCATAGAGGATGGGGATGCTTTTAAAGACTAGATAATAGAGGTAATAAAAGTTTTATTTAGCAATGAATAAGATGTCAATGTACTTAGTAGAGTTTAAAATCAGCTGTTAAGAAGAAAGAAATACTGCTATCTCAGAGTAGTTAAGGATGGTTGGAGAGCTCTGATATAGCTGTGCATCTAATCCAGGGGAAGAGCACTGGGTAACAGAAGAATAAAGGAGATACGTGGACAGCCAGAGTGTTCATGAGGAGCATCAAAAGCTAAAGGGGAAGCAGATATGGCTTGTGAGTCTGACAAGTCTGGAACGAGGGAAAGCCACAGAATGCTTCCTGCAGGAAATGTCATTGCCAGAGCTTGAAGCCAAAGTAGAAATTTTATAAGCTAGAGAAAGAATTAGATATTAGAGTCTGTATTATTTGTTTTATGGGTGAAAAGAGATATATTTTAAAGACTTTAGGTATGTCAGAAATTTGTCTTCTGAAAGTATATTATTCATAATAAGTTAATTTATATAAATGATATTTTTTAAAAATCTCAGTCTCTTTTGGAAGAAACTGCACATCTTTAGCTGCTCTCTGACATCACTTACTTAAAAGTTTCAATTATTCACAGTCCTGATGAATTAAGAGAACAAATACCTAAGAGCATCTCCTTAGGGCTTGGACTCAGCAACACTGCCATTTAGAGTGGGGCCTTAACCCTGGAGTAAGGATCTCCCCCTGCCCAGATTGCTGATGGCCCTGTGGCATCCCGAGTGCTATCTCAGGGTTGCCTTCAGGATTGATCATGTTTCCCAGTCCTCACCTTTCTCCCTCCTTTCCTCCCTCAGACTATGAAATCCTACTGTTTTCTTATGCTTTATAATTTAGCAGAGAAAAGAGAGGAAGACAAGAGAAAAGGATATAAAGGAGCACGGGTAGAGTAGAGAGAAGGCATTCTGCAGGGCTTCTGAGGGTTCTCTTCCTATGCTGCTGTGAAGTCAGGTGAAATGAAAGTCTTGATGGAGCTGCATTCTGTGATGCTGTTTCATTTATTCCCTCTGTCCTGTACCCCAACAACACAATTCCTGGCCCTGGGAAAAAATTCAAGATCACCTTCTGTGGGATGAGTAGATGTCAGTGACGTAGAACCCAATTATGTGAACATAACCTAGAAACCATTTGAGGCTTGTTGAGATACTGAACTCTGAAACTCAGATTACAACAAGATGTATAAAACAGACTTGAACTCAGGGCCTTTTAGACATTTCCCTCAATATCAAAGAAAAAAAATCTTTTCTTTCTGAAGATAGGATAGAAAATGGGCAAATGATAAACCAAATGCAAAAGGATGGAAAATTTAGCTAATGGAAGTGAAACTAATGAGTAGAAAAGAAAAGGGTTCAGGTTAATGTCAAGCTTGCAGTTACCACAGGTTTGGGGATTTGTTTACGTTATCACATATTTTCAAAGTTAATCAGGTCTGCTCTAGAGTACTTCAGTATTTTTCCTACTCTTGAAAGCTGAAGATTAACTATTTAGAACTGGCACACAGAAGATACAAATATGTAAGTATGTACTTCAGTTGAGCTAAAGGTCATAAATTCACTGCAGAAGCACCCATTTTATTTCTAGAGGGATGAAATCAGCTTAGAGAGAGGTGAATTCTTGCCATGTGCTGGAGCTGGACAGGGGTCATGTGAGGAAGGAACCCTTCGGACTGAAGGAAGCATGAGCAGTATGCATCATTTACACATGTGCACACATATGTGTCCATATATTTATATAAAAACACAAACTCTGTGTGCAGTTCGTGTTTACATGGATTGCATTTTTATTTATACGCATATGCCTTTGAAGAGTCCACAGGTCACATCCACAAAACACACACCAGAAATGCTTACTCTGAGCTTTGTAAAACAAAAAAAATTACTGCTGAGGAAGAAATGTACCAGGGCTTTTGAGGATATTGGCCATAGCACCAGATGTATTGCTTCTTAGAGGACAGATCATATGTTTTGCATATGTTTATTTTGAGTAAGAGAGGACTCAGGGGCACCATAACGGCCTCAAAAGTTGGGAGGGATATTATGTGGGAGGATTTAAGTCATTCCATATGGCTCCAGAGGATAGAACTGAGACTGAGACATAGCAGATTTCTGTTCTAAATGAGAAGATCTTTCTAACAATTAGTACAAAACAAAAGAGACATGGATTCTTTCTAAATGTAGTTAATGATTTTTCTGCTCTTGGAAATGACATGTAGTAGAGAATGAATGGCCATCTGTCACAAAAGTTTTAAGGGCATTCTGAAATATAATGAGGGTTTGCAGTAGTCCATCAAATAGAAGAATGTGTCTCTCTCCATTCTGAACATCAATGATTCTCTAAAATATATAAACAAGTCTTGAAGTGAGACATATCAGGTGATGAATTTGATTTCCTGATTTAAAAAAAAACACAGATATAAACATCTACCTCCTATCTCAATAGGTCCTATAGATAACTGGGTTTTCTTTCTTCTACTTGATTTCTCTTCTCCCTTTAAAATTTTTTTAATTTTATTTTAAAGATAATAAAACACAATAAATCAAAACAGAATAAATCTAATCAAAACAAAGCAGTGAAATTGGTGCAGAACTTCAAAGTAGGATAATAAAAAACAGCAATGGTTATCATAGCAAATCTTATCTTCACAATAATTGTCCATTCCAATAGATATAGCAAAATCAAAACAAAACAAAGCAGGATAAAACCAATCAAAGTGGAATATGCCAAACAGTTAATCAGAACAGAACAAAACAGTGAGAACAATAACGGATTTCAAAAACAAGATAGAAGACAATCCCTCGTATTTCCTATATTGCGTACTGTTATCCTCCTTATAGATGCTCAGACTACTGGCCCCAGGCCTGCAAAGTCAATCAAACATACAAGCGTGCAGTTGCTTTTGTACCTCAGTTGCAATCAGCTCAACTTGTCTTCCAAACCAGCTGTCTGCTTGCGGTGGGGGGTGAGGGAGTTGATGATTCTTAGCCCTTGTGCTGCTAGGTTCATGGGAGGTACTATCTGACTTTTCTCTTCCTGGGCCCTGCATGGCTAGTTGGCTTCTCCGTGTGCTCCTCCCAGTCCCAGCATGGCCATTTCTCGGGAGGCACTGACTCCTTTTCCTGGGCCCTGCACGGCTTGTGCAGCTTACCGGAAAGGTTGGCTCTCACCCTATTTTTTTTTATTCACCTCTAATTTTTGTTGGTTTTTTTTCTCTTCCTGTTTTTTTCATTCTGCCTATGTTTTCCAAATATAAAGTAAAGGCAATGTTTATCAAGAAAAAAATGAAGGAAAAATAATAAGAATGAAGTTGATTGAAGTCTGAATGTGTCTGAGTGTGTATGTAGCATTTATATATGATTTGGATTGTATGTGTACCCGCATGGATATGTAGACCGTGCGCTACAGTGTTGCCCACAGAATAGAAGCTGCAATATTTTACCTTGGATAATTTCACTCCCAAGAAGATGTTTAGAAATGGTAAGCGTAGGTAACCACTTTTGAATGCCACTTGCCTTGGGGAGAAGGAAATGAATGCCTAATATCCTACAGTGTGCTGAGCAGTTCCACCCAAGTATTCTACCACACTAAATGACAATAAAGCCCCTTTTAGGTGAGGATTGTGGAGATGCATAATTTGGATTTTATTTCTAATTCTGCCATTTGGACTATTTTGATACTGAACAAGTACTTTAATTTTTGAGGTTTTTTTTCCTTGTTAGCAACATGAAGGACAATAAGAGAACTCATCTTATGGTGTTGTGAAGATAAATAATTTCATGTGAGTCAAGCAACTGGAAAAGTACAGATGCATAAACATTGAACAAATGTCAACTACCATTTTTGTTCTGAAAGGTTTGGGAAAGAGATCACTTTGATTCATCTACTTGGTGTTTGGGGAACTAGAGCATAATGAACTGTACTTAAAAAAATTGTGGCATAGGGAAACTTGAAACTGCAAAATGGTAATGAGACAACAATGGACATAAATCTTCACTAAGCATTAATATGATTAATCTATCTTTCTTTCATTTCCATTCACATAACATTATACACCCAACCATTTTCCCAAACTTCCTGTGTCTCTTACAGACAAACATACACATCAATATATAAAGAGATACATTTGTAATTACTTAGCTGTAAGTTCTAGTCAGAATGTGTTTGCAAAATGAGTGAATAGAATAATACAATATATGGGGCTGCGGAATTTCATAAAGTTTGTTCTTTAATTCTTTATGCTTAAAAAGGTTGCATTAATGCTTAATCCTACACTAATAAAAAATATTGTTTTTTTAACAGATCAAGTCAGAACACTTTTCAAGATTTTGCTACATCATAAAGTCATAATCACAGATCTTAATGATCATTCTGTCATAAATCAGCTTGGGAAGGCACACTTGATTAAGCGGAATCTATCAAAATATTATAGTATCATAGAAATTACTATGGAAAAAATAAATGACATTAGCTTGTTTACTTTTAAATTTTAAATTTATTTTGTGAAAGCAAAATCAAGATTCTTTATAATAACATGTGCGGTGGTATGATAAACAATGCTTCCACTTGATTTTGCCCCATTTGTTTAAATAATTTCCCCTTCTATTTGGCCAGCTCATTAAGAAAGAAATCCTGATACATATGAAATGTGTGAGCTGAGCTATATAATTCCCTCAGGTATTATTACTGTATTTTTCTGTGAATATACATTGAGGAGTGTCAAACTCTTTCCTAACTTTTATGGTTGTGTCTGTTTGTCAACCTCTGGCACTTATAAATTGTTTGAGTTGGATATCAGTAACTCCATAGACACACTTTTTAGTTCATTAAAACATGCTTACTATTTTTTCTAAGGACTAAATAACTTCACACAAGTCACAAAAAGGACAGACATATAAAGCCATTCAGGAAGTGTCAACTATGGTTTAATTTCTCTGAAATGGCTGGAAATGGGCTATTTGAGTCCATCCTATGTGTCAAGTATAGGAGAATTTATGCTTTGACCAGATTTTAGGAAAATGGAGTCACTACTCACACGTTCCATGGAAAGAATGGAAACAACTTTTAATTTCCTAAAGTATGAGTACTCAATATATCGTTCTGGTGTAGCAAGGATCGTAAGGAAGGCTGTGTGTATTGGGGGCAGAATATGTATGGGACCTATATTTTCCTCTCATTTTTTTGTGAATCTAAAATTTCAAAAACATCAAAGTCTGTTAAGAACTCAAAATTTACTATTGAAAGGAAGATAAACATTATAAAGTAGTTACAATATTGTAAAGTAGTTACAAATTCAGGGTCTAGAAAATAAAATATTTAAATTATTTCTTATGTATGAACCCATCCTTAGCTCCAATACTGGTAAGTCTAAGAGGAATCTAATTTACTGATTCGTGTTTGATTTTGAGATAACTAACCAAGAAGAGAAAACAGTCATTCCCATTCCTGCCTGACTGTCCTATCAGTGTACTACTGGTTTACCTGAAGTGCTAATTTGTTAGCTTATATAGTAATTATCTTGTTATCATTTACATCATTTTCTTGTGTCTTCATTCTATGTTTTGTGTGTACTTTGCACATGCAAGATTTCATGGCACAAAAAATATGAGTGCTGCTTCATTTATCATTTTACTTAGCAAAGAAACAAAAACTGACCAGATAACCACATGTACAGAAATATCTTCTGTTATTATGTATTGCAAACATATATTAATAAAAAATAAATTAATAAAATCAAAAAAAGAGCTTCTCTTCTGGAAGAAAATCTGGCATAACAGCTCGTCAAATTTCAAACTCTAATCTAAACCTCTTCATTTCCCTGAGATGTAATTTAGGAACCCCATCATCTGCACAGTTTCAGGTTCCTCGTATGTGAGCTTTGAAATTTAATGTCTATATGTTAAAGTTGCTGTGGGATTTGGAGATTAAAGAATAAAATTACCTAACTTTATGTCTGGTGCATAGTAGATGCTTATGAAATGTTAGAAATTAATGGCCATTGCTATTATGCATGTTGAAATTTTTGATAAATGGGCTTTGCTAAAATATTGTCATTTGTTTTTACTTATAGTACCTATAGGAGTAACAAAAAGTGATTGAGGAATAATCCTAATAATTTGCTATATACTAAGTACACAGATGCTGCCTGTCTCCAGACAACACTGGCCACAGACTTGAAGGCCAACATGTAGGAATATTATCCATGTAGCTGAAATGTACACAAAGCTGCTTAATATGTACAAGATTAGTGTATATGTCAACATTTCTCACCAGGAACCCCTATTGGTTTGTGATTTGGCTGTGGGTAACCAATGAGCTTTAGGTACTTGTATGAGTGAATACACCTTACTACATAATTAGAAGGATCAACTAAAATTTAATGAATTATAAAGCAGTACAATATATATTTATATAAAAAGTACTAATTCTTCAAATGTTACTTGACAGGTATTGTGTTATGTGATGGGTGTAGGAGTCTGGCAATTTATGAAACATAACCATAAAATCCAAATTCTTAGTCCAATAAACCAGCACATGTAAATGTAAGTGCAGTGGAAATTTTTATAACTCATGTGTACAGAGACAGATATCAGCTTAGCTTTGAAAGGTCAAGAGAAATGACTTTAGGGGTGAGTATTAAAGACCGAATAGCAGCTATCCAGAAGGACAAAGGTATTGGTTAATTCCCAGTAAGAAGAAACTGCATATGCAGAGTGTGGCATATATAATTTGGTCAGAGTAATTCAGGAAATAAGTCTGGAGGAGTAAGCAGGGACCAAATCATAGTTGACACTAAAAAGCAAAAGAAGAGACCCAACAGTCAATAGTAGCAGGAAGAAAGTTATTGGTTACTTCTATAGGTTTAGCTTGATTAAACCATGAGCTAAATGTTTCAGGGCCCTGTTCCATTTAGTTTTCTTTTATAGGTTTCCTTGGTTCTTCGTTTATCTTCCCACTTTGCCCAAGGGAGCCCCATACATATACATCTGACATTATAGATCATGTTAATACTCTAAATAGCATTCAAATTACTTACATGTAGAGTTTTTGACATAAGGAATAAGGACCTTGTCTTAAAATTGTGTTATGTGCTAAAAATATCTCTTGGTGAGCTGACAAGAGCTAGTGCTTATTCTGTGAAACAATTCTAAAGCCTCCTTACACACCCAACAATGTTACTGCTTTTGCTATCTAGCTAATTTCCTGTTTGTTAAATCCATTTCAGGAATTGAGTCCATACAGGGTCTCCTCAGGTCTCAAGTCTCTAACTCTGTGACTTTTCATGGGAGAAGACTGTTTTTGTGGGATTGGGTCCCACAGAGTGAGTTTTTCCCATATCCCACAATGTTTCATGACAACTTCAGCCAAAATTATCTGGTACACATCAACGACTTGTTAGATTACCTATTAATTTATTTTCCAATATTTATGGTTTATCATAGCTCTATAGCTTGAGCTCCCTGAAGAGGATTATCACATTTAATGTCTTCAGCACTAATTACTAAAGGTGATGGTCTCGCCTTTCTTATCTATATCCAATTAGTGCTGTTTTTACATTATTTTAAGCATATTCATAAATAATTTTCAGTGCTTTCCTTTTCCATTTTGAAAAATGGTCATGGAAGCAAGGGGGAAAATGAAGTACCCTCACTGTCAAAGGATTTTTTAATGTTGAAACTAACAAAAGTCCTACCTGGCTGGATTAAACATCAAAATAGATACAGGTGACAGAAGAGTCTTTGACTTCCCTTAATCGCACACGTTAAAAATGCCACTGATTTTGCTACACTGATGACTTTTCTTTGCTAACATTCAGTTGTTCTTATTGTTTTTAATCTCAGAGATTGCTAAAAGTTTTAGCATTCTACTTTAATAAAGTATGAGTTATAGTAACACTGGACTAATCAGCAATTCCTAGTACAGTCTAAAAATATCTCAGTACATGTGAAGAACATCAAACCAATATATTTTTTGTTTCAAATATAACATTTTAATGTTTGACCTGCTTTCATATACCCTCATCAGGCAAAGTTCCATGAGGAAATGCACTGCATGATTCCAGTAGGCATCGCTGTTATATTCTTTGAGACTAATGCCTTTTGAGTTGCTCTGCCTTGCCTTGATTGTTACTCTGTGCATCCTTGGTGATTATTATTATTACATCTATCATATAAAAATGTTGTCATATTAATTAGCATAAAATAAGTTCTCATTTTTCTTGACTTAAGGTTAGTTTCAATTATAGACCTCAGATGGTAAAGTTAGGAGGATGGAGAGAATTGTGATGGTGTGCTTGATCATTTTGTCCTGTTCCTTTAAAAGCAAACTTACCAACTAGATTAGCAGCTATTTATGTTAGTTTTTGTTTTTTACACAAAGACCCTCATTGCACTCAGACAATTTATACTCAAGGATGTCAGCATAACCATGAAGATCATAAACTACTTAAAATGAGAAACTTTTTGCTTGTTTCTTTTGTGTTAAATAAAATGAGTTACCATTTTTATTTTATCCAGGTTATTAATAATAGACACTTCCTGACAACTCAGAATAATATATCCTTTTTAAAATCTATAACTACTTCAAAGATTATCCTAACACTTATACAAGAAATCTTTCAAATTTTGAAAATATACCTCTTGTGTTTTTTAGAGTGGTATGGACTTAACAAATACACTTTTTCCAACTAAAGTTGTAAACTTATCAAGACAATATGCTTCCAAATATCTTTAGACAATATAAACAAAAGCAAAAACAACACAAGAGAGTGATAGCAAGAAGACTCAGGTAGAAGGACATTTTTCAGAGATAAGAGAAACAGTCATACCAAATACAAACTTCTAAGATCCAGAAAAAAAACAAGGAGCAATGATAATAGTAAAATTGTAAGATGAATATGATTAAATTGGTATTTGACTATATAATACAATAATAATAATTATGGCATATACATTTAAAATGCAAAGAAAATTAAAACATAAAAAATAATAATGGAATATAGTATGAAGGATTGGGGTTTGAATTAAAATACTCCAACTGTCTTGCCTTGCTAGAAGTGACAAAATTTACAAATTAGATGTTGATATGACAAGAATGCACATTGTGATTTCTAGGGTAAAGACAAAAAGAAATAGTAAAAATATAGTCTTTTGAGATAATAGATGGGGAAATTTAAAAAAATCATCAACACTTATGGAGTAATTAGCACACCTGTGTTATTGGGAATTTGAAATTGTGTAGTTGCTGTGGAAAACATCATAGTATTTTCTTAAAAATTAAAAATAAGACTTCTATATGATTCAGCAATTCTACTTCTGAGTATATACCTGAAAAATACATTGAAGCAGGGCTTCAAAGTGTATTTGTCACACTTATTTGTAGCAGCTCTTCAAAACAACTAAAATGTGAGAGTTCTGCATGATGGTACATGCTTATAATCTCAGGTACTAGAGAGGCTGAGGCAGGAGGATCAAAGTTCAAGACCAGTCTAGATAACATAGTGAGATCCTATCTCAAAAGGAAAAAAATAACCAAAATAGGTAAAATATAGACGCACCCTAAATCTTCCTCTATGTATGCATGATAAGGATCACGAGATATATACATACAAAATATATTATTCAACTTTTAAAAGTAAGAAAAGTCTGGCATATGCTGTAACATGGATGAACCTTGAGGACATTATGTAAGTGAAATAAATGGGTCACAAAATAGACAAATATGATATGACTTCACTTACACTGTAAACCTAGAGCAGTGGAAATGAGTGCAGAAAGTCCAGTAGTGGTTTCCATGGCTTAAGAGGAGGGCAGGTGAGTTATTACCTAATGGATGCAAAGTCAAGTTTTGCAAGATGAAAAGAGTTCTGGAGATGGACTTGGTGCACAATGTTATAAACGTATTTAAAATCACTGAACTACACATGCATAAATGGTTGTGGACATCCATTTTATGATATGTGTTCCTTTCCACAATAAAAAAATTCAGAGACAAATAATATCTCAGTCAATTTAAGTAGAAGTAAACTTTTAAAGAAAAAAACATAGATTAGGAAAAACAAATAGAAAAGATGAGTAAAATGATATCTTTAAGACTTGGAAATCAGTAATTGTATTATCTATAAAGAACTAATATACAATTGAAATATTGATAAAAATCAACTACATATTGTTATAAAAGGCACATTATTTTACACTATTTTACATCTCAAATATTTCAAGAGAATGAAAACATTAAGTGTGTTACTGGAGTACAAGTAGTGTAGCTGAGTAGGAAATAGTCACTGAAAGAAAACTAGAAAATCATACATTTCAAAATTAAGAAGTACACTCTGAAATAACTTATCCATAAGAAAATAATCACAATGAAAATTAGAAATAAATGATACAAATGTTATATATTGAAACTTGTAAAGTACAATAAAAGCCATAAAACAGAGAAATTTAGAGTCTGAAATAAGTGTATCAAGAAAGAAGGACAGTTGAAAATGAACAAAGTTAACATCAATCTCAGAAAAGATGGAAAATTAATGACAGTAGAAGTGGAAGGTAATAAATAAGAAAATAAAAGCAGTAAATAATATAACAGGCAATACATAAAATTGAGATAGGTAAGTTTGCAAAGGCTAATAAAACATAAATATTTAAAAACAATGATCAAGGAAAAAAATAAAGCACAGATAACCAACATAATAAATGGATGAGGGTACGACGGCTGCATACCCTTCAGAAATAAAATATATCCAGAGAACACTATAAAAACTGCACTGCAGTAAGTTTGAAAATTTAGTTCAGTTTGATAAATACCTAAAAACTTCAAAACTTTACAAAATTGATGTCAGAAGAAATAAGAAATATGAATGAAAATAAGAAAAAATATGGCTATGAAGTACAAAATAAGAAATCTTTGACTATTAATACTGAATATCTTTGACTATTAATACTGAATACCAATTTTAAAATTTAAACAAATAACAGAAAACTAAATCAAATAAAATTATGTTAGCTAACCTACCAAAATCCAATCTGTCCACAAAGAATACTCCAACCCACTTGTCATCTTAAATGAATTCTATCAGGCATTTTAAGAACAAATATATTAATCTAGATTGATTTTACCAGAATGTAAATAAGGAACATCCCTCAACTAGTTTCAGCAAGAAAATGTAATACTGAGTCTGAAATCTCATAAAGACATTAGGAGTAAGATTTATAGGTTAATGTTCTTCATGAATATAGATAGATACAAAAACTCTAAAATGAAACACTTATAGGTCTCAATGTTAATAATAAGGACATGTTGTGAGAAATGCATTAGTTAGGCAATTTTTGTCCTTTTGTAAAGATCATAGACTATACTGATGCAAATCAAGATGACTATGATATCACTGGGTGATATAATCTATAGGACCACCATCATATACTCAGTCTGCTATTGACCAAATGCCACTATGGGTCTTGTGTTTGTGTTAGTAAACTGCACCTAAAAACATACAGAGAAAATGTTTCAGTTTTTGCAGGAATGCAAAATTGGTTTACCATTTTTAAAAACACCTATGGATTTCACAAATTAACATAGAAAAACAATTATATGGTCATCTCAATAGATAGATGCAGAAAGGCTTAGAATTTAACTGACAGTACAGATAAAGTGTCTCATAAAACACTGAATAGGAGAGAATCTCTATTTGATGAAATGAATCCACAAAAACACCCAGAAATATGATAGTTAATGCAGAAAGCTGAAAGCTTTTCTTTTGCTTTGGGGAAAGGAAAGCTTTGGTTTTACTATGGTTAAAACTTCACTACCTCTGGTCAACATTGTCCTGAGACTTCAGCTCAAACAGTAAACAATAGAAAAGGAGATATAAGAATTGAATAGACCTATAACTGTTGTCATATTTCTCTTTTTCTGCTTCCCTACCTCCCCCTCTCTCCCTCCTTCCCTCCCTTCCTTTCTTCTTTCCCTCATTTCCTGTCTTAGTTGTTTCATCATCACTGAGGCACAATACTTGGCACCAACAGTTTAGGGAAAGAGAGGTTATTCTGAGTCACAGTTGTGGATGTTTCAATCCACAGCTGGCTGGTGTCATGGGAGGGCACCACTGCAGACTTGGTATGGCAGAAGAAAATTGCTCATGGTGAGACAGTTGGAAGGAGAGAGAAATCAAAGGAAGTGTAGAGAGACAGAACCTTCCAGGTCATATCCCCAGCTACCTGCTTCTCAGACCAGTCTTTAGCTTGTAACATAACATTTAGCTATAAACTCATCAGTTAGCTAATCCACTGATGAGTATCACACCCCTATGACCCAATCACATCCCCAAGGTGCCACCTATGAGCACAGGAGGCTTTGGAGAAGGAGCAGATATGAACCATAACTCTACCCTCCCTCCCTCTGTCCTGTATTGTCCTTCCTTCCTTCCTTCCTTCCTTCCTTTTCTTCTTCTTCTTCTTCTTCTTCTTCT
>PVJX010028016.1:0-24276 GCA_004027295.1 Dolichotis patagonum
AGTATTTTTATACAATGGAATATTACTCAGCTATAAAAAGGATGATCTTGAGGCCTTTATAGGTAAATGGAGGCAACTTGAGACTATCCTCATAAGTGAAATAAATAAGAATCATATTTATAAATATCACATTGTGTCTCTAGTGTAAAAAATAATAATAACTGTAGGAGTAATAAAACCCAAAATGTGTAATTGCTATTGTAAAAAAGAGAGAGAAAGAAAGTGCTCCAAAGGATATAACTGCATGTATGTTTAAGTGTGTGGGATTGATAACCATGCTACTTAAGTTTTTGTGAGATTGTTGAACAGAACTGTTTGCAGTCTTACTGTTTGAATGTTCACTATGCTTTAATTTTGTAACTTGAACAACCATTTCTAAGATGACAATATGTAATTTATCAACTAGTGATTTCTTAGTGCTTATTTTTTTGAAATTCTGTATTATTTCTACCTGTTTTTCTATTTTGCTTTTTTTCTCTTTAAATAAAATTAAAAAAAATACAGCAATTTCCAGATACACCTGCAGACAAATTGTCTTTTTTTCTAAAAAACCCCACAAAACACAAAGGCTTTATAGATCATAAGCATATAGTGCTTCCAAAACATTATAGAGAAAATTTTATTTTAAATTTTATGTGATCATGATACATTGCAAATGGTCCTCTTAGGACTGTATGTGAACTGAAGATATTGACCCAAATCCAGCTGAAGTTGTACTGAGTGTACCCCAGCTTAGCTAAAGAGGTGGTGAGCTACGGCCTTTTCTGCTTCGTGTGTCCTAGGAGTTTGCATCCCTCTCTCAGACCTATCACTAGACTGGAGGCGACACGATGGGTGTGTCTCATGGTAGTTCTTGTCTCTTCAGATTTGTAAGTCTTCCTTTCGCATTTCTCTGTCCTCTTATGGAAATGTGATTTGTCTCTGAGTAGATTTCCAGAATGAAGGCGAGCCTGGAAAACATCTCATTATCACAAAAACACAGTTTCTTATAAGCTCCGTTCCATATGTAAATGCCCACTCATCTGAGTTTCTTTTCAATGTTTGGTATTTCAGTTTGTATACATCTACATATTTGTATATAAATTACCCTATGCAATTGCACACGTTAGGAGAAACTACTGTGGGGGTGGGAAACACGATGTTAAATAATAACCATTTTTACAATTGGAGATAGTTTTTCCTTTTCTATTTTTAAAACACTGCCCTTCACAGCTTATGCAGCAGGGGCATGGGAGGTTCTGTAGTTCGGAACCCTGCAACTCAAAAAACATATATTATCCCTGCATAATTAAAGCTCATGGTAATTGGAGATTTCTGCAAAAGCTATTTGGCATATTTCCATCATTTCTCTACCTTCCCTGTTCAATTGGTGAGTTGCTGTTTCCAAATTTTGTGAGAGCAATGCATCTCACAACTTGTGATTCCACTTGTGCAGTGAGAGTATGTGTTTACACAGAGAGAGACATATCTGTGGTGAAGCGGAGGTGTGAAATGGGACTTCCAATCTCTACTTACTCTCTAGTAGTGTCAGACCACAGTTTAAAACCACGAATGACACCCTGCTCTCCGCAAGATGTGTATAGAGTCCATATGAGACCGTGCCCAACCCTTTTCCCTCCCTGAGGGGTGGCCCACTGCAGGGTCCCAGGCTGCCCCCTGTTTTCCGTGGGCTGGACATTTGCACAGCTGTTACCTAGCCGCGCTGTTCTATCTGCTGCTTTTTCCTGCAAACTCAAGCCTAAGGTAGGTGCAGCATAATCTTGCATAGTGTCTTTATCAACTGGTCTAGGGAGTTTTATGTCCTTTTCTCTTCTTTGTCCTTGGAATACTTATATACTCTCATAGTGCAGTAATTACGGGTTTTTAATTTTAACTTTTATTGTTCCACTTCTGCAGTACTGACTGATGGCATTCTTCATGGAGGTTGGTCCATGTGCCCAGCACACCTTAATTCTCTTTCTCGCTCACTTCCCCTGCACTCCGTCCATCTCTTAATTCTCTTTCCTTCTGCGAAAGATCTATCGCCCTGTTTCCAGCTTTTTATGTTTTATTTTGGTCTTAAATTTGTTTATATTGGCTTTTTCATGTAAGAGAAACCATGTGATGCTTAACTTTCTGTTTCTCACTTATTTCTCTTAGCGTGTTGGTCTCAAGGCGCATCCATTTTCCTAGAAATGACTCAAGTTTATCTTCTTGGTGACACTGTAATACTCCACAGTGTGTCACACTTTCTTTAGCCATTCATTGGCTGATGGACATACAGGCTGCGTCCAGGATTTAGCTGTCATGAGTTGTGCTGCTACGACACGGGTGTGCGTGGATAAGTGTCATCTGATGTCTTCGTTGAGCTGTTAGGCAAGTGCTGACATGGCGGCCTAAGAGCTGAATCTAGCTTTCCTTACCTTCCCGGGCTGAGTTTCAAGGCAAAGTGGCTTTGAGTAAGAAGTCATCATTTCTTTCCTCACAGCTAGTGGCAGTAGAACTCGCTGTGCAGGGAACACAATTTCAAGCCTAGATGGTCTCTAAAGCAGCATAACTTTCCAGTTTATTGATGTGGATCTAATCATCCCTTCATGACTCACCCATTCATACCCCCAGGAGTGTCCCAGAGGACAAATGCATTATTTATATCTAGGTTTAAGAACTTGATCTTTTTGCAAGATCCAGTGAGATTTGAGGTGAGATGATTAGAGGTTGGCTCTGGAATCTTCTTTTTTTTCTTTTTAAAATATTTATTTACTTATTTTTGAGACAGGGTCTTGCTATGTAGTCCATACTGGTTTTGAACTCACTGTGTAGCCCCGCTGACCTCAAACTTGAGTCAACCCTCTTGCCCCAGCCTCCTGAGTGCTGGAATGAACAAGTGTGCACCACTACACCCAACCACCGAATCTAGAATTTCTGTATTCTACCCCAAAGTAACTGCCTCTGTTATAGCAAGGAGCTGAGTCAGTACAGAAACAGCCCTCACATAATCTGTTTTCTGCTTGTATTACACCATGTTATGGTGGATACATTGTGTCAGCTTGAGAAGTTTAGAAGTTTAACTACCAGACTCAGCAGGGAGTCAGGATCTTTACTGTGTAAATATCCTCAGGCTGTGCAGGAGGAGGGTGTGAGTACTGCCCCTGCCCTAGGTGTGTGTGTGTGTGTGTGTGTGTGTGTGTGTGGCCTGCTTACCATGTAAGGGAGGAGATCCCATTAATGATCCAGAACACTAGGAAGACTCCAGGGTGAAGGGCGCTCCTGGGATCCAGGGACCACGGCCTGCACGACACCCAGCAGGGATACGCAGTGGAAAAATCAGAATCCCCGCCAGTGTTGCTGGGTGGACGAAGATGATCAAAATGAGTCCACACAACTGGAGATGAGTAGATAGGATCGGGCACGTCTCAGAGTAAAGAGCAAATGGAACAAGGTCCTGATTATGTTCTTTTCCATCTCCTTGGCACTGCAGGATGGGAGGGCAGGAGTAGACTGCTGGAGGAGGCGCTGCACTAGGAACTGCTCTGGAAATCTGGTCTGACCCGTAGCTGTGATAACAAACTCTCCTGAGATTATACAGGCCACACATCTCTGCCTTCTCTGCATTCATTTCTATTATCCTAAGACCTAGAGTTCTGACTTCAAGAGTGATGAATCCTTATTAATGGGGAGAATATTCACTTCACCACTGCATGTCTTTTCAGTGCCTTCCACACCTTTCCACCTGGAGACATACATCTTGTGTTTTCATCTGAGCACCTGGGTTTCTAACATAATGCCTAGATCTACCTACCGAAACAGATGTGTGAGGAAGGAGTGTCGGATGGAACGTGGGTGGTTCCTTTGATGAAAACACACCTTTCCTTGGACCACGGGGCTGCTCATTTGTGTTAAATTTAATGACCCTCTGGAGCACTGGACCCTGGAAATGTTCTCCCGTGTACATTCCCACCTCTAAGTTTTGTTTAAAACCCTTTTGAAGTCGTAAACTGACAAGATCAAGACAGGATTCTATGAATGCCATTATTTTCAACATTCACTCATTTTAGAAGAAAAGGAAACTTCCTTTCCTCACCTCCCACAGCCTGGAGAAAGTTTCCTTTTTGAGAACAAAATTACCATTTGTTTCAAGATTTTTTCCTTCTTCTTCAATTATAGCAATTTCCACATGTTTTCCAACTATTCTCAGCAAAAGAAAAAACCAACAGTATGTGCTTTTGAAACACGGGGCGATCTGGCAGGCACAGGTTGACAGGAACCGTGGTGGAACAAGGCAGTCTGGAGATTTTCCTGCGCCCCGGCTCAAGTCGCCCGTGTTGGTCAAAAGCAGGACAAAAGCAATCATTTTGGGAGCGCAGGGACACTGGTGCATCGAGTGGACCTTGACATGCACCAGCAGGCAGCTCACTGGCTTCTTAAGGACCGGATTCTGCCCCATGTCCTCCCTGTGTGCTTCATTCACATTCTGCAGCTCCAGAGGGTGGCGGTGGTGGAGGACCATGGGGAGGCCCCTTGCAAGCACCCAGCGGTGGCCCTCCAGTCCCCTCCTGCCAGGTACCAGGCTGGGGCGGGGGCTGAGAAGACTCTCAGCCAGCTCCTGGTGCTGGAGGCAGGGCAACTGTTTAGCCTGAGCGATTCAAAGAGGCATAATTGTGCTTCCCAGTACACAGAGAGTCACCACATCTGTTTCGTATTTTTGGCTTTTCGAACTGAAGTAGAACAGAGAAATAAACATACAGCTTTGAATGTGGAGTAAAAACAAGTTCATGGTTCTCAGATGAGCACATTGTAAGGCTCTCAGTGGAAAATCTCCTTAATGAGGGTTTCTTTTGGTAAAGTGAGAAATATTTCTGGTGTTAATCAAGGTTTTTTTTTTTTTTGAGAAAAAGATTTAGTGGAAAATATTATCTATTTAAATGTCAAGGCAGCCTCGCATTCCTCCTTAAATGTATTATAGTCAATTGTTGAGATGTGGCAGCGGCGTTCACGTGACCGATTGCAAATATTTGGGGTGTCATCTGCGCTACATTAGCCTTTCTGGGGGTAGTTATTTAAAAAATAATTTGGATGTGGTAGGCTAAAAACATTCACGGCAATGAATTAGGACTTCATTAACCACTTTCATCTTTTATTTTGGTTCAAATGTAAATGCAGTCATTTGATATCTAAGTGTATATAATATGTGATGACTGTCTTTTTAAAATGTAATCTAGCAGAAAATACATCTTAATTTGAATGTAACTCTGCTTTAAATATAATTTTAATATTCTCCAGCATCTGGCGTCTCAAAGAGTGAGGTCATTTGAGGTTAAGAAAACTTTTCCCCTGCAAATAATAATAACAATAATCACCATCTTCAGACAAGCAGGGAGAGAGGCGAGTGTTGCTTTAACATGATCAGACACCATGGAGAAGGGAGAGAAGTGTGAACCTGCCTAAGAGGTTTCTGATTTTTAGGGTACTACATTTTAAACTCTTGCTCACTGCCTACAATGACTACCAAACAGATAACAAACATGTTGAGACCTTATCCATGAAGAACTTGACTAAGTAATTAGCATAACTATCACGAGGTCTATTGATTGCTCTCAGATCTCTCTGACGCTCTTTCCTTTGTGCAATTCTGTGTTTTTTTGCATTGAATTTTTAAGATCTGTCTTCTGGAGTCTGTAAACCGCCCAAGGTCCGGGACTATCTATGTCGCTCTTCGGTTGGGCCCTCCGGGATATCTGCTGAACAGTCATAGATGACTGGTCCTGTTCTAAACCACACAGGAAACTCATCCAATCCCCAATCACTATGTGAGTGGATGAACAGAGAAAAGCAGGGTAGCTGAGTAACTTACTGCAGGCAAACAGCTAGTGGGAGGGAAGGAAGTGGGACTTAAAACACCCAGGCATTCGCACTCTATCCAGATCCATGCTTTGCTTACTAGGTGAACTCTGGAATAGTAAGAGCTACTCTGACGTTAGCCAAGATTGGAAA
Organism: Dolichotis patagonum; assembly: GCA_004027295.1. Taxonomy (NCBI): domain Eukaryota; kingdom Metazoa; phylum Chordata; class Mammalia; order Rodentia; family Caviidae; genus Dolichotis; species Dolichotis patagonum. The sequence goes on from PVJX010028016.1 coordinate 5,971, forward strand.
AGACCTCACAGACAAAATGTGAGGTGGAAGGAGACCATGGTTATCCTGTCTTAGCACTGTACCTGTGTGCTAGACACATCCCAGCTTGCATCTGTGTTTAGACCTTTCTTTTGCAGATGAGGAAACTGAAGCATCTAGAAGTTGAGTAACTTGGTCCAGGAAACACGGCTCGCGTTTCGAACTCAGGATCAATAGCGCCGCTTGTCCCCCATCTGAGGCCTCGGGCTCTGTGTCCTGATCTGACCTCCAGTCGCTCTGACTTCTGAGGCCCTGGCAGTAGATCTGTTCCCAGAATGTGCCGGCACCTAGGAAGATGTCAGCCTCGCGCATGTTTGCCCTGCCTCTTTCCTGTTGCATCGTGTGGGCTTTGCGAATAACAGGGTCGGCCCTTTCCTTGCGTGGGAGGCAGACCTAGGCAGGGCGGCCCCTCACCTCTGTAATTGATTTGAATTGACAGGAGTTTAGTGCAGCCCGGAGGTTAGGGACCCAGAGCCTCCAAGATTCTTCACTATAAGCCAGCGAGAATAAATTATTTTCTTCCCTTCTTCTGTCATTTTAAATCCGTAGAGGAATCGAGTGCTATAAAAACCCGAAACCTGCTCCTGTATTGTTAACATATGATGTTTTATAGGCTGTCAGAGATTAGAAGGAAGGGCTGCGCAGTTCAAGTGTTATTTTTAATCAGGTACCTGTAACTCATTTTATATCAAAAACCTGACGAGTATTCGTTAATTACAGCGATCGCATAATCTTTCAAATGCAAATAGTCTGACTCGGATTTCAGTTTGTTTGGTACCAACTGATGATTAAAGAACGGTATAGCTTTATAGTTGTTTTACTCCCATCTGTGTGCGCCAGGCAATCACCCCTTACAGATGGTAGCGATTCACAGACAGGTTGCCACATGCGAAAAAAGTATGTTTCAGTTATTTTAATAAGATTTATTGCGGTAGTCACAGTTAAATGCTTAAACCTTAATGATAATTGCTACTAATCTTTCAAGAAAATGATTAGAGTTTAATAAACCCTCAAGAAGGATATTTTACTGTGAACTTCAGCAGAATTGAAAAGGTAAATTTTATGTTTATTTCCACGTCTAATAAAATCCAACACTGTGTGCACCTTTTTTCCATTTTCGGAAATTGGATTTTATGTACACACACAAGTACACAATATACACACTTATCAGGGACAGATTAAAGACTTCCGGTTGCTGTGAAAATACAGGGGGTCAAGTGGCACTAATTTTGGTAAAGTGGTAAAGAAAATGTCTGCTGAGTCTTCGTGATTAAAATACACACAGTAGAAAGAGTATCTCTTTAACCATTTTTACTATCCAAAGTCTTTTTATCTTCTCAAACAGAGGGCCCCTCAAACCAGCTCACCCTCGCAGCCCCTGCTCACACCCTGCCTACTGTCCGTCTCTCTGCATTTGCCTCTTCTTGGTGTCTCCTGGTTATTGACATTAAAAGGTGGGGATTTAGGAAGCAATCAGGTCAAATGAGCTATGTAAGCACGTATGTGCATAGCTACGTATGCAAGGGGTGGTCAAAAATATGGTGAATGCCTAAATGAAAAATTATTACAGTAAAAAAAATTGCCATCAACCCCCTTGCCCCTCAACTACTCAAACATACTCAGCCCACTGTTCTTGCCAAATTTTCTGAAGCAGTTTTTGCAGTGACCTGTTTGATGCATGCCTGTAGGAGGTGTCGTTAAAATATTTGATGAATGTGTCGCAGAGTGTCATCTAACTGAAAGGCGGGTTGATGAAAACATGACGCATACCCTCATCCATCTTCACTAGATCTGGCACTGGTCAAGCCCAGGCTGTTCCCTGAAGTCTAATGACCTTGAGAGGGAAATGTCTTGAATTAATTCAGGACATCAAGTTAGCTAAGAACATGAAAGAGCTAAGAGCACTTCCAGAACTGCTCCAGAAAGGGGCAAGAACGATGGGGTAAGTGATAAGGGTGTTTAACGTGAGGGAGGGATTTTGAGGGGGGCTAATGGCACCATGTCTTTGACTGCAATATTTTGTTTAAAATTAAGAATTCTCCATAGTTTCCAACTACACCTCATGCAATCTGTGTACATAGATGTGTGCTCACAGGCTATGTACACATTTCATACACAGATACAGAGAAGAGGGATTACTGTTCATGTAACGTGATTGGGGGAAGGCGTTCTCCTTTTGCCTTTCCAACGTGTGAGGATGGGACATGAACAGGCCATATGTAAAGCAGAGACCAAATCTTCACCATGCATGGAAACTTCTGGGTCTTTAATCTTGGAATTCTCTGCATCTAGAGCCATGAGAGATACATTTCCATTATTTATGTTACCCAGCCTAAGGTATGCTGTTATAGTAGCAGATACTAAAACAAGCTGTCTAAGACTTAGATGCTCATATAAGTAGAATCGTAAAATTTTTGTGTTTTTAAAATTTTATTTAGCATAATAATATTTATTTCACTTAAGATGTTCTCAGAGGCCATCCACGTATCAGAGTTTCATTCTTTTAATGATTGAATAGTGTTCCATTGGGCAAATATGCCACTTTATTCACTCATTGTTTTAGATGGATACCAGGACGCCTATGGGAGCTTTTTTAGAGATTAGGGATAATGATGCTATGACCATGGGCAGATAAATCTCTATTCAAGTCTCTATTTTCAGTTCTTGTGGGTATACACCTAAGAGTGGAGTTGTTGATCATATAGTGATTCTACATTTAGCTTTTTGAGGAACTGACAGATTTTTTTTTTTAACAGAGGCCACAATAGTTTAGGTTTCTACCAGCAATGCATTAGAGTTGCAGCTTCTCAATATCCTTAACAGTACTTGGTATTTCACAGTTTTTTGGACAATAACCATCCTAATAGAGATTAATTTGAGGTTTTGTGAGTCAAACAGATATCTCAAATGATTGCTTACATTTTATATGTATTAATCTTGTGCACACTGTTACAGAGGTTTAATTTTAAAATTTTAATGAAATTTGTGTCTTCCTGTTATGCTTTTTGGCTAATCTTTTTGATTACATAGGAAAATTCCTTTTCTTCAAATTGTTGCCAAAGATACACATAAAGGATGTTTAACCCTTTATGAAAGCATAATAAAAAAGTGGTTTTGTCTGAATGCATAAAATAAGAGCAGCAATAAAATTCATAATTGCATGAAGAGGGATTAAAGAATTTATGCTATAGTACAGGGCTGTCATGTATCTCTTAATAGGATACATATATGTGTACATAGGCACATAAACACACGTATGATATATACATGTCACACAGAGGCATTTTTATAATCAGAAATTTTTAAATGCAATTTTGATAGGTAGAGAGATACTTCGGCTGATTTTAGGATTTCTTTTTTTTTTTCTGTACAAAAGGTGGGCTGAGATTTTGGGGCTGGGTTAAGAGATGTCAGTACATTTATTTGCACAGTCTAATTACGGTTACTTCTTTTTCAAACCAGGACCGAGGTCTGACCAGATCTGAGTAGCATTTGTGCCTTTCAAAGGATTGCTCCATGTACCCTTCTAGGGAGAGGAAATGTGCAGATGGTGTTGAGCAAAGAGCTCCACATCGGAGAGGCCTGGAGAGAACTAGGACCCCTGTTCCAGGAGAAAAATCAATGGGCATTGAGTTTTGATTGACGACGGCTACAAACCACCCTTTAGACACATTTGAAGGTTTAGTGTTTCATTTCTTGCACTAAGCACCAACATTTTATCACCATATAATTCTAGGTTTATATAACTTGGGAGCTTCAACATTGGGTTCATGTTGGAAATAAAAGTCCTTCAATTATTTATTTGTAGTTTTAAGATGAAATAACTTAGTTGTATTTTTTGCCCTCTGAATCAGATTCAACATACTTTGTAGAGCTGCTGTATAGAAAAACTCATTTAAAGTAGGGATAAAATTCATCTCTGAAATACACATTTTTGTGGAAATAATACAATGTTTATTTATGGGTTAATTTGTTTATAATAATAATATTATTATGAGTCCAAAATTTCTGTACCACTCTGGTTACAAAATTGTAAAATATAAATGATATAAATGGTGTAATTTTCTTGGAAACCTTGTATGCCAAGCAGCACACAAGTGCAACTGCAGGTTGGGATATTGGACACATATTTTATAATGCAGCCGCACGTGAGGGACCACAGCACCACGAACATCCAGTGTCTCACTGTTCTGGAAAACGTTACCCTGGGCAGTCGTGGAAATGAATGAATCATTGCTTCTCTCTCAATGAATGAGTCATGGCTGGCTGAATGGAGGTGAGAGTTTTAAGTACTCTTTCTTTGAGTGATGGTAAGAACTTTTCACTGTTTTATATATTATTCAATATCTCTGTCACGAGTCCTCTTGATGAACAACGTGAAAAATGATCCTTTATCATTTGAAATCAATGGAGATATTTACATTTTATACTTTCCTTCCACAGATATGAAAGTGCTTTCCAAAAAATCAATTAATTTGCACAATATACTATAAGGTTAGTCTTCTTATCACCATTTTATGGACAAATTCAAAGCAAGAGAGGTTAATTAACCCATCGCAGCGTCCAAAGGGCTGGAGAAGCAGGGCAAAAATGAACTGAGCTCCGGTTTGCAGGCCAGGAACTCTGCTTTTAGGATGGCTCTTAATTGATTTGGAACAGTTTCTGCAGCTAAAAAGCACATGCAATAATTCTGAGTTATCAGGCAGCAATATAGTGTGGGTTAAAGAATTAATATCCTGAAGTCCTTTATAAACGTGAATTATTGTTACATAGTCTAGCCCTCGGGCACTGAGGAGGCAAAGCTGTCTTCCAGCTCCAGCGAATGAAGTGTAAATAATTAGTTAAGTGAGAAATTCATCTCACACATTTCTTGCTGAAAGATAAGACTGCTTTGTTCTGATTGGAAATCCAGATATACAGTGGTGCATTTTACTCAGCTTTCCTTAATGTATACATTTATATCCAGTTTCCTAATAGACTGGAAATCCATCTTCCATAAAGGAATACCTTGTTCAAAATACTTACATAATACTTTCATGATTCTGTAAGAAAAACCTATCTCTTCTTTTCTGGAGATGTGTTTCAGAAGTAATGCCAAGTGAGTAGACAAAGGGTAGTGTACTTTGCAAATCTTTTACATACATGTCTGGAAAGACTACTGAAGATGATTATTTTCTCCAAGGAGATACCTATCTGGTATCAAGCCTCGTGTTGATGTTTGGTATGTTTCTTTGAATAGTCTTAGGGAAAATTACGATATTGGAACTTCGGGAGTTGCCCTATTGGAAGTTTTTTCTCTTCTTGACTAAAACAGTTATTATTAGAGAAGCAAGAATTTTCAACACTTCTTTTGAGAGCTCAAGAATGAAAGATGTAAGGACTGAAACTACTTTACTTTTATGCATTTCAGAGGTAAAGGATGTTTATCTAAAGAATTACTCATCTATTAATGGATAGGTTATAAGAATAACTTTCAAGGTTGTGTAAAGGCAGCTTTGAAGCCAGGCATTCAAGCATCTATTGAGAAGCCTTTACTGTCAGCTGAGAATAAGATGCTGCCCTTTTTGAATCACAGTAAAGAATTTGTCTTCTACACCTAGATTTCTTTTAAACTACAAAGGGGTTTTGGATTTTTGGCAAATGCTTTTTCTGAGATGATAATTTATTCTACTATTATCATGGACTGTGGTGATTGGTTTTCAGGTATTGAATGTATTTCACATTCCTTGTGTGAATCTTTGGTCAAGTAAAATCCTTTTTATGAATTGCAGAATTTGGGTTGATAGAATTTTGCTAGAGACTTTTGTATCTATATTCATGGAGGATGTTAGTTTGTAATTTTCATTCCTTGTAATATCTTTCTGTTTTTAATATCATGCCTCAAAAAGAAAATTGAGAAGAATTTCCTTCATTTCTTCTTTTGGGAGTGGAGGAGGTTGGAAGAAATTGCAAAGGATTCATTGTTGGTTAATTCTTCCATATGCATTTGATAGAAACATCAATGATGACATTTTGTCCTGGGTATTTTTCTTTTTCACTATAAATTTAGGGTTTTGGCTCTTAAGATTACCACAGATCTGTGGAAGGATACATGAGAATAGACAAGGTGAAATACCACTAAGCTCACTGTCATTCTCAAAAGTTAGCTTTGTCTTTTGAATAAATATTTTGTAATTGGTGCAAGCCCATAGTTTATCCACAGAGTGTTTAATGGAGGAGAAAAGTTGTGGAGGTACTTACTGACCATTTCTACTGATATCACCACAATACTTATGGCAAATCATTTAAATCACTCCCATTTTGTTGTAGTTTGAATGTCACTGAAAACAGCCCATGGTAAGAATTTGTGTTCTGGGTGTTTATTTGAGATTGTAGGGAGAAAGAATGAGGAAGCAGAAACAGAGAGAGAGAGAGAGAGAGAGAGAGAGAGAGAGAGAGAATATTACATACAAGAACGTGTGAGTGGGTCCAGTGTCACAGGCACTGGAGGCTGTGTACACATGGAATACTTCCTTGACCAGAGGAGAGTGCATTTACCCCGTCTCTTTCCTTTGCAGGCTGGAGATTACCTACCAGTGGACGTCCCAATTTGAAGGCAGTCAGGCAGGAAGAATTCTCTTAAAGTCAGAAGAGGGTCAACCTTTTCTTCTCTTCAGACCTTCAGCTGATTAAGTAAAACCCACCTACTGTTAGACTATTTTACTTAGTCCACCAAGGTTAATCTTATCTAGAAAGGCCGAGGAGAAACACACAGAATAACATTTGGCTGAACACATGGCCATCCATGTGTTCTGTGGCCCAGTCACACTCATACACAAAGTGACTAACATGACATTCATCCAGCCAGTACCACAGTCGGGCAGTAGTAATGATCACCAACTAGCTAGTGATGGCTTTACACAACACAGCAGAGTGGAAGGAAAGTCTACACCTCAGCCAATCAGTCTACAGGGGAGGGAAAACACTTCCTCAACTAAGCTTACGTAGTAGGAAACATTAACATATTTGTTTTTAAAGACAAACCATTCGTAGCTATAAAGGCAGATTAGAAATACATATATTCTGAGAAAAACAATGTAACACTTTTTTCTTAAAGATTTTTTAAAAATACACATTATTCTCTACTTTTTTATTTTAAAAACAAAAAAAGAATAAAAATGACATGGTTTCAAAACAAAATAAGAGATTAACACTGGTTAACATATTGCATATTGTTATCTTCAAAGTAGTTGTTCAGATTACAAGACATAGGTATGAAAAAAGTGCTCAAACAATGAAAACACATGCTGTTCTTTTTGATGAAGTAACAGAGATTTGTTTTTAGCCATTCATCAGTTGATGGGCATTTAGGTTGTTTCCAAGATTTGGCTATTACAATTGTGCTGCTATAGACATGGTGCACATATATTGCTGTGGTATGATGTTTTCAACTCTTTTTGGAAAGATACCCAGAAGGGGAGTAGCTGGGTCAAATGCAACCTCCAATTCTAGTTTTGTGAGGCATCTCCATTCTGATTTCTATAGTACTTGCACCAGTTTATACTCCCAACAGTGGAGAAGGGTTCATTTTTCCTTACAGTCCTTCCAGTATTTGTTATAGGTTGATTTCTTGATAATTCATAGTTTTCTTTTATATTTTTAAAGTAGAAACATTTTTATAGAGATGTAAGTTGCATTATATTGATCTAGAGTTTGTCAGATGAATTAGATATTTAATTTTATGCAAATGAAGTATTTTTTCAGATTATTGATTATGTGTCTATTTGGTCATATTTACCAGTGATTGAAAAAATCTGATTTCCAAATGAATTACCAAAAGGGTAGTGCTTCTCTCTATGGCCCAGAGGAGAGAACACTGACCAAGGAGAGTTGTTCTCAGGACATGAAATCTTCAGAATGCTGGGATTTGAACTTGCTTGAGAGATGTGACTGCTTTATTCCATCCATTTTCAGTATTTTGGAGTGGAAATATCCACCCTGTCTGTCCCATCATTGTATTTTGGCAGCGGACAACTTGTTTTCTAGGTTTTGCAGGTTTGCAGATGGCGAGGAATTTCACCCCAGGAAGAATTACACCCAGAGTTGTCCATACGTGAGTCAGATGACCAGATTTGGAACTTTTCATTCTTACATTTAGATGATGTGCAGATTTCTGGTTAATGTTTGATGGAAGAATTTTGAGTTTGGTAAGCTGGTGTGAGTGTGTTTTGAGTGTGGGTTGCTGTGAATTTTGGAGTGACAGAGATAGGCTTTATTGAGCTGAACAATGTTTGTCTAAAACTGATGTTTAACTGGAGACTCAGAATGTGATCTTTCTTAGAAGGAGTCTTTGCAGATGTGATTAATTGAAATGAGGTCATAATTAAGGTGGACTCTAAGTCTGATGATTTGTAGCCTTAGAAAAAGAGTGTGAAGACACTGACACATACACGGGGCTGCAGAGTGCATGAAGGTGCAGGAGGAGGCTGCAGGGCTGCACACTGAAGCCAAGGAATGTTGGGAGCTGCTGGTGACCACCAGAACTGCCAGGAACAGGAAAGATAATGTTCTAGAGGCTCGGAGGGTGCAGAGTGCTGATGTCTGCATGTCACATTTCATTACTGAGACAGAATAAACTTCTGGGATTTTCTGTTATCCCACTTGTGGTCCTCTGGGAGTTAAGTAGTATTTATGTTCAGGTGTGTTTAACCAGGTAAACAGAAGCTAGGGCTCGCTAGTCCTCTGAGAATGCACAGATATAGGATACTCACACAGTTACATGTCAAATATAGCATGGGTGACTAAATTCATACTATAGTATTGCTAGTTGCCAGGTTTATATATAAAGACCACATGCCTTCAGCTATTTAAAGAATCGAGTTATAATAACATAATACATTTTTAGGAACCCAAAGCCCAGTTCAAAAACAGTTTCCCAAAGATCTTTACCAGATCTGCAGTCATCAAGTAATCTCTCCAGGTAACATCAGATAGTTTCTCAAAGTAGATTCAAGTGTGTGTACTCAATTTTCCCCTGGAATTTCACTACATAATTATAATTTTCTGTTAAATTTTCTTCATTTATTGCATAGTTCATTACCATGTGTATGTTATCTACAAAGTGACACTTAACAATAAAACCTAAAAAGAGCAAAAGGAATATAGGACATGTGTCATTGAACATCCCCTGTAAGAATAAACTCTAGTGGCACATATTTGGGTAAACGTTTAAAAAAATAATACTACGAAGCTCAAAAATCAAAGGCTCGTTCTTCCTTTTTTCCTGCTTCGCAATGTGCTTCTATTGTTATCTTACGTCAAAACATATCGAAAACACCAATTCTTTCATGCATTTTTTTTAGAAGTCCAATCTAGGGCTGTGACATCGCTCAGTGATGAGTGCATGCCTAGCATGCTTGAGGCCCTGGGTTTGATCTGCAGAGACACAGACAAACACACGGTCCTAAAAAGCCCAGTGCCTGTAGTTACTCGCACCCAGTGGCTGCCTCTGCAGTGCTCCCTCAAACTTCTTACTGCAGTTATGGATTTGTGTAATTGCTTTTTACACTGGATCCTCAGCCTCTAAGGAAGATCACTGGGTGATAACATTGGCTGCAGCTTTTGTCTACTTTTAGACATTACTATTATTATTTTTTATAAGCAACTTTAAAGTTACAACTGACAAGCAATGAACTGCATTTCGAAGGATGTTGAGTGTACAGAGGGATTTTAAGTGTACAGTGGAACGATTTTTGATATATGCATTCACCCATTGGTGTGGGCCATCACCCCAACGGGAGGATGGACATGTCCAGTACTCTCGAAACTTTCCCCATCGATGGACTGGGTTTAAAAGAAGCTTTAGCAAATAGGTTGATTCTAGAGAACTTAAAGAATTCAGACCAAAAGCATCAGTGGGTGGACATTTATGTAATTTGGAGTAGCTAAACCAGGTATACCGGGTGGGGCCAATGACTCACTTTGGCCTGTGGAAGTCCTTTCCTGAGCTACATCCAGTAAATAAATGGTTATTTGGGCTGGATGCCAGCTGTGGTAAGGCTGGGGCTCCGAGGGAGGAATAAGTCATTATTGTAGGTCAGTGATTGTACTTTGTACATTTTTGTTCCCATTTTAACTCCCCAAAGTAGAGATGCATCGTGCAACCAATTATGTGCTATAGTTTAATTAGCACTTTTTTTGGTAATCAAATAATAGCGAGTCTCAATACCAAATTTGCCTTCTGTTCTACACCTACTTTTCTGCAGGTGAGAGAGCAGAGACACAATGCCCACCGCACCCTCTATGGGTTTCTAGTCTCTCTTCAGCCAGGCTTGGTTCAGTGTCCCTGGCTTACCTTCTGAGGGGGACTGTCACAGTGTGCAGTGACAATCAGCTGAAAAGACAGGGAAATGACACAGCCACTGGGAATGACAAAGCTGGACAGACCCAGGAAACATTACGCTCCAAAGAGAAACTAATCCTATTTGAGATTCTTCCGAGTTACTATGTGTTTAAAGAAAGACGCATTTACTGACGTTCAAATAGGCAAAGTAGGTGAGACCACACCAGAGTGCGGGACTAATCAAAGGAGCCCAGGAGAAAATAAAAAAATAAATCTTAGAAGTTTAACCTGGAGCTACTTCATCAAGCCAGAGGTCCAGATCCAACTTTACCCGGATATTACTGTTGTGTGTGTGTGTGTACTTGGGAGATCACTCACCGGAGTGCACTGTTGTCACTGGAATGAAAAGCCAGCAGTAATGAAGTGACATGGACCATGGGACTGAAAGCCATCTAGGTGACTGTGAGTCTGCACGGTGTTGCAGTTGTCACAGTCCAGAGTGTCCTCTCTTGGCCTTTTGGATCAGAGAGCTATTTTTGTTGGACACTGAGAGTAGACCCATTTCCTAGGCACGGAGTTCTATTAAGCAAGCACCTAGCACCAGATTGTCAATGCACAGTGAGGAGTACGCACTGACAGACAGAGCTACCTGGGAAACTAAATTAGACCACTAGATGAGTTCAGAATCACTCCAAGTAAAGAAGAGAACAGAACATGCACATCTTTTTTTGTGTGTGTTTGTTACTAGGGCTCAAACTCACAACCTCAGCTTACCAGGCAGGCACTTATCCTGCTGAACTAAATCCCCAGCCCTTACATCTTTGTTCTTTAGGGCACCTTCTCTCTGTATCATGCTTGCTCAAAAGCCCACCGCTGGTGTGAGCCTGTTTTCTCTTCACTGTCTACGTAGGACCCGTGTTCTTCAGCTTTCTCCCCTGCGTCTGTTATGTTTCAGGTTGACTTAGCCATCCTTGCCTGTTCTTCTCATTGGAGTTTTTAGGTCTGAAACTCTGTAGGTATCTATCATAGGCAAGATGTTGGTTCACAATTGTACTTTCTTCTACTTGCTATTCTGAGTGTGATTGTGTAGGTGTATATGTCTGTGTGTATCTAAATACTCTAGTCATGAGACTTTCAGACTGTAAGCTAATGTTTGCACACACAGGGAAAGCATACTATTGCCCCCATGCATTATGATAAAGACACTACTTTCCAGAGTTTCCAAATATTTCAAGTTCTTGCAAAGGTTTTCAGAATTCAAGAAGCGCACATGGAAAAGTCCAAGGAGACTGAAGAGGGTAAAAACATTTGCTTGGCGGTTTCCTCGAAGGACACTTTCATGTTCTGGTACAATCAGAGTTGAGTTAGCAGGGAGATGGCGACATCAAGACTTTCTGGAATAGCCATGCTTCCTCCATTATACTTAGTCTCACAGACTCACTAGTTTCTTTATCTTCTTTTATTATTTTACTGTTTTCTTTCATTAATAGTGGAGAACAACTCTTGATTCATGCAAATGAATATCACTATACAGATAAATGTAGCTGACACTCACTGAATGCTAATTTATTACTCAGATTTAACATGTGCATAAATTAAGTTGTGTTGTTTAAGACTCTTTATACAATTGTTATGAAATGAATAGCTCCTGAGCTAAAACCATTCTCTTACTAACTTTGTTTTTACACTTCTTTATAAACACACCTAGGAAGATTATTTCCCTTTGCTGTGTTTTACAAAAGAAGAATTGTAAGTAGGAAGTTCACAATGGGGGAAGATCCGAGTTCATTTGCATGAAATTATTGTTAAGGAGAAAATTGCTATGCGAGTATTAGAGTGTTGAGATTGTATGCTCTACATAGTAATTATGTTGTTATACTTTAAATGTTCTGTTCCTGGTCAAAGTTGTCAAATTTTAGAGTGACCTTTGAGGAAAAGTAAGTTGAAGCGGGTAAGAGAGCAAATGAGTGAGAAGTCTATTTGGAGGAGTCGTGGCTGGGGGAGACTGGGCAGCTCTTTGCTAAACTACACAGCTTTTATTCTTGGGGTTCAGCCACAGTCCTCAGCCTCTCTGGCACTCAGGTGTGAGCACGTATTGTAGAGCCATCCGTTGAGATGTGCCAAAGTGACGAACTGTCATGTTTATGTCTGGGTGTCCCCTCAAAGCCTGATGCGCCCATAGCGGGGGCTTTCGGAAGAGGTTTGGGTTATGGGGGCTTACAGCTGACTCTCAGGAGGCGGGATCTGGCCTGGCCGGGAGAGGTTGGTCACTGCGGTGGGAGGGGAAGCGTTTCTCTCCCTCTCTGGCGCCTTCCCCCGCGCTTTCTGCTTCCCGTCTCCACGCCCTGAGCAGCGCGCCTCTGCTGTGCTGGCCTTCCTTGGAGCTGGTGGGCTGTGGACCGTGATGTTAGCCAGAAGAACCTTTCCTCTTTTAGCTGCAGGTGTTGGGTACCGTGTTTCAGAAAGAACGTGGCCGAGAGTCTCCATTTCAGGCTTGACTTATAGAACTTAGACGGGCCACGCTCAGACCCTTTTCTTCTCCTACAAATGTGGAACAGCAAGGCCCAGGGGCTTTGGAGGGCGTATGTTAGAGCCACGGGGAAAGGAAGAATGCTTACGCGCTGAACTGCTGCTTAGGCGAAATCCCTTGCTACTCAGAAAAAGTAACTTGGATTTTATGCAGACAACAAATAACTTCTGACATGTTTGAAACACGGTGTACTTTTTCTTGGGGAGGGTGGTTGTTACTATAGCTAGTGTTACCTCAACTACAAAACCCGGCTTCTTGATAATATCTTCTGAAGGTTTTGTGTGCTAGTCCTGATCCATCAATGCTGCACGTTGCCTTTGAAGTATCGTTATACTTTTAAAACTTATTTTTGAAGGGCTTTATTGTAATTATACTATTATGGTTCATAAGCACCTATTGTGAAGAAATCAGTAAAAAATCAGGAAATTGTTCATATGATACGTAAAGTGGCTTTAAAACCTGCTAGAAAGAAGGGTGATATATCATTATTGTAAACACTGACACTTAAAAAGGAAACAACCCTGAGAAACATGGTGATTTCCTCATTGTTGGATCTGTGTTTGAATTGCATATTTTTAATGATATTCAGCAGAATGTGCAAGCTTTCCCTCCCTTTCATCTTCTATAAATGCATAAAGTCATATAAGCACAAGACAGTCAAGATACAGCCATCCTGAGATAAACACTTCTTTGCCTACCAAGACCAAGTGTACCATAAAACAGATGACCTCATAATGAACTAATTACCTCTAACATGCTGCAGAGGAGGACTGCAGACCACTAAGAGGGCGTGGGAATAACGAATCCATGTAAAACAGGAGCAAGGGGAATTAGAGAAATCTCCTATGCGAGAGTAAGAGTGAAGCTGACAACTAGAGAAGTGCGGGTTACCAAGGCTTCCTTATCCCCAAGCAAGTGAGAAGGGCACTGAGGCTCCCAAGGAAGCCAAGGGCAGGGTGACTGCACAGTGGAGACCGCACAGGGGTACAAATAAGGAGAGGTGGCAGAAGGAGACGGCTTCTGGGCAGACATGGTCTTCCTCAGGGATGCTAAGGACCGGACAGGACATCACCAGGAGCAGGACACCACGCCTTTTAAGATGAGCAGCATGGTAAGATTTACATTTTATATTTACTTATCGGTACCAGGGATTGAACTCACGACCTCACGCTTGCCAGGCAAGCGCTTATGCTGCTGAGCTAAATCCCCAGCCCAAGATTTATATTTTAAAGTGAGGAGTGTCTCCAGGGAGACAGAGTTTCAAAATGGAAGAGGCCAGGATAATTTCCTGGTGTCTCGTTTGGGTCAGTGCAGGTCAGTGGTATACCACCTTCCCAATAAAGGGGACACTGGTCAAAAACCGGAAGGAAAGACTTGAACTAAAAAAATAAAAGAATAAAAAACCCCCATGAAAACGTGAGTTTGTTTATGGACATGTTCTATTTGAGTCTGTGAAGTAGCTGCATGGCTTGGTTAAGCGTTTATGAAGCTGCCTTACGTGGTTTAGGTAAATAGGGAATTCAGGAATTGAATTAAAGAGCTGAGACTTAAAAGCTGGGTCTAGGCTAAAGATGGTAGAATGTAATGTACCATTAGACATAGTTTCCCTCAAGCCTGTTATTTTATGAATGACAGAAACCATTCACAGGGCGCGTGTATTCATATAGAGCTTTGCTGTTTACACAGCAACTTGATATTAAATCATTTATTTCTTACAGTATATCTTGTGAGGAATTATTATTTTCATATTTATGAATGAGAAGCCTAATACTTCCAGGTTTTCTGCTACCTTGGAGGTGATGAACCCACCTGCAAAGCGTCAATGTAGCTTACTCTTGTGACAGTCAACACTGCTGCTGGAACAGGGGCATGTTTGGCTGGTCCCGAAGGTCATTCCCTTTGTGCCTGCGTGTCATGGAGCCTGAGTGACATTGCTGCGCAGAACGAGGGCAAGATGATGGCACAGGTCAGCCACGCCTGGAAATCACAGGCCACCCCTGTGGGGCCCCAGCCCTAGTAGCATTGTTTCCACTGGGAACGAGAGGAAAGGGTGGAGAGAGGGGATTCTCTCCTCTGATCCTGGGTAAAGACAGGACGGGTCAGTAGTGTTCTGTCCACTTGGCAGTGACGGTCACACACAGGACATAAGCATCAAAGCCCATGTCTAAAAGTAGAGCCCAAAATGCTGTATCTTTAGATATAAATATTACAGGGGAAAGAATACCACTTTCAAAAAGTTATCACTGTAAGTCATAGCTGTGGGCTCTTTCTTTCTGAAGACTTTGAAAATAGAAAAATTGTTCTACTGCCTGTAAGCACAGGAAAAGTGAGGGAATCTCGAGAGAACTGGGTCTGCTCTAGAATGCTAGAACATAGAGTATTTTTGAGGCTCACAAATGTAGTGTGAATGCTGTAGTTGGTTACTATCTGAAGCTGTTTAGTGTGGTTTCTGTGTGTTATATTTTTTTTACCATCTGAATAATATAGAATTTCTAAAATTACAAAGATATTCTTTAAATTTTACCAATCTTATTTCATTATTTAAATTTAAAACTCATGGACTTATGAAATCAGGGTCCATTGACTTAAGAGCATGAACTGGAATCCATTTTGCCTGACGTCAGCACTGATATTCACCATCTTGAAGCATCAGATTTATATCCTGTCATGGTAAAGAAGGTTTCCCTCAGAAACACATGGAAGTGTCTTGGAACAGAAAGAGATGCATGGCACCTTTAAATAGCTCATATCAAGTCCATCTCACTTTAGAAAGAATGGCCATCATCAAGAAATCAACCAATAATAAATGCTAGAGGGGCTGTGGGAAAAAAAGAACCCTTCTCCACTCTTGGTGGGAGTGTAGACTGGTGTAGCCACTGTGGAAGTCAGTCTGGAGATTCCTCAAAAAACTAGGATCAGAGGTCCCATTTGACCCAGCTATTCCCCTTCTGGGTATCGTCCCAGAAGAATTAAAAACATCATACTACAGTGATATATGTGCACCCATGTTTACAGCAGCACAATTTGTTTTTTTAAAATAATTTTATTTAAAGAGAAAACAACAAAACAAAACAAAACAGAATAAAGGGTAGCAACAATACAGTATTCCAAGGAAAAAAGGAAAAGAACAACAACAAAAAAACCTAAGAAATTATTGCTTGACAAATTACATATTGACTTCTTGGAAATAGTTGTTCAATTTACAAAGTTAAAACATGTAAAGTAGACATTCAAACAGTGAGATTGTTAACAGTTCTGCTCCACGATCTGACAAAAACAGCAATATGGTCATCCATCTTACCCACTCAAATATACATGCAATTATATCAAAAGAGTAAAATTAAACACAACAAAACAGAACAAAGACGATCACAAGAAAGCAATGTAAGAGACAAAAATTTCAAAACTAGACAATCGGAGATATTCACTCTCTATTGTATTGACTCTTGTTTTCTTCCAAATAGTTGTCCATATTGTCACATACAGGGAATTCACATGAAACAACCTAGTATGGAATTGATCTGAGCAGGACGAGGAGGGCATTACAGATCTTCAAGACCAGACATTAGGGAAGCCATGAATGGCTGTCATAGTGTCTCTCATTCTCCTCAAAACAGCTGTCCATACCTTAATGTGTGTTGAACTTAAACAAGGCAAATCAAGCTAAGATCACTTTGAACAAAAAGTGATTGTTTTGCTGGACTTCACATCATGACATTATGGAATCAGCACTGGCTATTGTAGTGTCTCTTTTTCTTCAAAGTAGTTGTTCATTTCAACGTGTTATATAGTTGGTTCTCGTAAACTGTTTATAAGGTCTACACATGTATGAGTCTCTACATGTATATCTATCATTTCGGTATTAGCAGGAAAAACAAAACAAAGCAAGATAAAATAAAACAATTCCTAGAAAAGCATGAGGCAGAAAAGTCACATAAAACCACAATACAAGGTGATCTACCATGGTTACCATGGTGTCTCAGCAGTGTATAACAACAATAATAAAAATGAAGCATTGTAGATATTATAAGACTTCAAAAGCAAGTAATAATTAAACCAGAGTGGGTATCTTAGTGAATCTTGTCATCTTCAGTGTAGTTGCCTATACTCTTAGACTTGATGCTATCCATCATAACAGTCAGTTATGCAAAATCAGTCAATGCAAAGCAGCAACAGTCACTTATGCAAAATCAGTCAATGCAAAGTAGCAATCTAACAAACCAGATTCAAATAAGATCAGTCATAATAAGACAGTGTAAGTTATAAAGGGCTTCAGATTAAGTTGATAGGAAAATTACCATGATATGTCCTCTTATTTTTGGTATAGCTAACCATGTCCTCAAGTCTAGTGTAAGTAGACAAACTGGAACAGCGCATAATCCATCCAAGCAGAGTGGTGAGAATAATGTAAAATTTAAATCTTGTTACCCCATTAACAATATCCTCTGCCTCCCTTTTTTAGACAATTCCTCCCCTTTCACTCCCATGGGGTGCACTGCTTGTTTTGGGTCCCACTGCCTCCCTATATAGAGCATCTCAATGGACCCTATCTCCTGATCTACTCTGCCTGTGTTTCTCTCTGTTAGTATTTCGAGGCTCTCTATACTAGAGATTATAGCCAATCTTCTCTGCCTCATTTCTGCTATTCTATTTTTCTGCCATTGATAGTCTATTTTTCTCTTCCATTCCACTGTCTGCCTCATTCACTGAGGCCTCTCTGCCACTGTTCCTGAAATGCTTGTATTCTTGTTCTCTCTCCCTAAAATGTCCTTCAGTATTTTTTGTAGGGTTGGACTGGTGGTCACAAATTCTCCTAGCTCCTCTTTGTCATGGAAGCATCTTTTTCCTCCATTAATTTCTAGAGAGAGTTTTGCAGGATACATCAATCTGGCTGGAGATTGTTCTCCTTCAGGGCTTGAATTACTTTACTCCAAGCTCTTCTTGACCTGATGGTCTGTGTGGAGAAGTCTGCCGTGATTTTGATGGGTTTTCCTTTATAGGTAATCTGTTTCTTTTCTCTGATGGCCTTTAATAGTCTGTTCTTATGTTGAATTTCTGGGATCTTGATTATTATGTGTCTGGGTGTAGCTCTGTTTGCGTTGTAAGTGGCTAGAGTTCTGTATGCTTCATACCTCTGCATATCATTTCTTCTTTCTATGCTTGGGAAATTTTCCTTAATAATTTCTGTGAATAGCCTTTGTAATTCCTCTGGTTTGATTCCTGCTTCTTCATTCACATACTTTATTCTTGAGTTATAGATCCTCTTGTCATCTTCCAGTCTTTGTATCTTTACTGCCTGCTCCCTTGTTATTTTTAAGAGATCTTCCCTTTCATGACCCCACATTGCAAGCCTGTGTTCAATTTTTGATAGTCTATCTTTGGTTTCTTTCAAGCAGTTTTGCCAGCTTTCTATGGAGTCTTTAGTTTCCTGATAATC
>PVJX010028017.1:0-24294 GCA_004027295.1 Dolichotis patagonum
C
The DNA here is from genome assembly GCA_004027295.1 of Dolichotis patagonum. NCBI lineage: Eukaryota > Metazoa > Chordata > Mammalia > Rodentia > Caviidae > Dolichotis > Dolichotis patagonum. The sequence goes on from PVJX010028017.1 coordinate 2, forward strand.
TGAGCACCGGCCCTACCACTTCCACGGCACACGGCACATGTTCCATCGCACATGCCTGCCACCAGGGTGTGGAGGTTACACTTCCTGTGTATCCATGCCCACACCTGGCATTTTCTTTTTGTTTGTAAACAAAAAGGCTTATGACTGAGGTACACGTTGTGATCCAAATACATGGTGAATGTTGAAATTCTAAAAAAATTACTACAGTAAAAGACGTTGCCATGAATCCACTTTACAACACACTTCCCTGCTTCAGGTACACTTACATCCTCATTCTCACCACCTCCTGAGGCGGTTCTGAAACCTCCTTTCATGTCTGCGTGAGGTGTGAGCAAAAACACAACGAATGCTGCTGCCCCCACGTACCATTCACCGGAGAGGCAGGCTCGGAAAAGCACCTCGGCGTTTCCCGCCAGTCACTGGGTCTGGTGCTGCAGGGCTTCTGGCTCTGTGTCAAAGCCGAAATGATCGGGAGAGGTAAACGTTTTGGTTTGATTCACCACATCCAAAGCAGCCACCACGGCACAATTAAAAACACTCACGAAAGAGGATTCCAGAGCTGCTTCGGAAAGCAGCGAGACAGCGTCAGTGTGTGTCAGGGGAGGAAGAGCACTTCGAGGGGATTAAAAGCAATGTGTCTTTCACTGTGGTAATGTTTATAATTTAAGCAGTATTTTTCAGTCACATCTTGTAGTATCTCACCGTGCATTTCATCTGCATTTCCCTGATGACTGGTGACACTGATTATCTTTTCAGGGGCTTACGCACCATTTGCATAACTTCTTTGGTGAAATCCCACTCTTTTGGCGATTGTTGCGAAAATTATTTCTCCGTTCTTGGTATTGATGCTTTGGTCTCCTCCCTTTCCCATTTGTCAACTTTGCTGGCCTTTCAAAGCAACAGCTTTTTGTCTCAGAAATGTTTTGTTTTTCTGATTTCTGTTTCACTGGATTCTGTTCCTGCCTTTGTTATTGCTCTTCTCTTTCTTGCTGTGGGTTTATTTTGCTCTTCCTTTTCTTAGATTAATGGTGCGGCGCTCTTTTCTGACACGTGACTCAGTGCTGCAAATCCCTCTGAGCGCTGCTCTAGCAGCATCCCGCGTGTTTCGTATTTGCGTATTTGCGCTCTTTTACTCTAACTCAGCCCAGCGGCAGCTCTTTCCCTTGAGGTCTCGTCTTTGACCCATGGAACAGTGCCATTTTCCCTGTGTCTGGAGATTTTCCTGTTATCCTCTGTAACTTCTTTCTAGCTGGATTCCATGTTGGTTGGAAAAGACATTCTGTACGATTTTTATTCTTTTTACCTGTGTTGGGGTTTGTTTTATGACCCATGTCTACTTCGGCAAATGTTCTGGACACTTATAAAATTTGCATCTGTTACCGGATGGGGATTCTGTCCATGTCAGTTGGTCATCTGGGTGCACTGAGGGCACTAAATGCCATCAGTCAATAACGCTGGGGAATATTTTCTCATCAGCGTCACCCTTGAGATCATTCAGGCTTTTGCAGCAATAGCTCTGCTCATCTCCCTGCTTTGAAGTTTTCTCTCTTCCCCTCCCATGTGGAGACCAGAGCTCACCCTAGTAGGTGATGCTGGTCCTTTGGGGGCTCTACAGAGCCTTTAGGTGAGTTTAAACTCCTTAGCCCACTTAAGGGCTCATATCTAGAATGTATAAAGAGCTTGAAAAAATCAGGTGGCCCAAAATAAAAGACAATTAAAAAAATGGGCAACTGAAATGAATAGATACCTCTCAGAAAAGGAAATATAAAAGGTCCACAAATACATGAAAAAATATTCAACATTGCTGGAAATTAAAGAAATGCAGATTAAAACAACACTAAGACTTCATTTATTCCAGAAAGAATAACTACCATCAAGAGTCAAATAATAACAGGTGCTGGTGAGGCGGTGGTTGGAAAGAAAACATCTATGTTGTTAATGGGAATGTAAACTAGTACAACCTTTATGGAAATCAGTATATATTCCTCAAAAAACTAAAAGCAGGGTTTCATTTGACCCAGCTTCTTTCCTACTAGGTATATTCTAGAAAGAGTTAAGAGCTATATTACAGAGATACATATGTACCAACATATATAGCAGCACAATTCATAGCTAAATCTTGGAAGTAGCTTATATGTCTATTAACAGACAAATGAATAAAGAAAATGTGATATTTATACACAGTGGAATACTGATCTGCTATACAGAGGGATAAACACGCATCATTTGTGGGAAAGTGGATGTAGCTTGCAAACATAATGTTAAGTGAGACGAGTCAGACACACAAGCTTAAATACCACATACTTTCTGTCATATGAGAAATCCAAAGTCTAAATAAAGAGCACAATAAACGATAAGAAGAAATGAGGGGGAAGATCTTTTGCAAATGGGAATGTGTCTCACTTTTCTTGTTGCTGGGACAAAATACCTGACCCCCAAAGTTAAAGGAGGAAAGGTTTATTTGGCTCTGTTTGTAGAGTTTTCAATCCATAGTCAGCTGGTTCCGTAAGAAGGTGTGGCGGGGGGGGGGCATCACTGGAGAGAAACAGTCCACGGTGGGCAGAAGGTAGCAAAGCAAGCAAGGGATGTCCACAGCTCTTTCTACCCCTTATATTTTATCCAGGCTATTTAGGACAGGTAGCACTCACGTCCTTAGTCCTCGTTACGGTTCGTGTCTGGATGTCTCCCTAAAGCCTCACAGATTAACAGTGTGAGTGCTAGCAGCCCTGAGTAGCCTGGTAAGATAAAAGGGGCAGAAAGACGCTGTTAAGGTTGTGGGTGTTGTGGTACTGGTGTTTTATCTCAGCAATGAGAAAAGTAAATAGGACAATCCTAGTGCCCTCCATCCTAGCATTTTGCCATGAATCAGTCCCAGCATCACATGCATGCTCTAGATCCAGCCACCTCTGAAAAGGCCCCACCTATGACATCTGGACCAAGCCAGAGCAGAAGGAACCAGGCGTTGGAGATAGGGGAGGAAAGGGGAAGGGGACATAAAAAAGAATTCAGATGTGTCGTGTAGATGTATCAAATGCCCACAATGAAAGCAGTCATTATGCATTGCAAACATGCAGAGTATTAATAAATTAAAAAGATAGGACAGCTGAGTACAACAGTGACCCTGAGCCCTGGGTTCAGAAAGCATATAACTGTACAGTCAATCAAATTTGCATAAGTTTGTGGGGAAAAAAATAATTCCTTAGTCCAGTACGCAAGGCCCTTCACAGTAGGATGGTCCTGGTCATGATAGCTGCTGGCGTTCTTCCTGGTTCTCCGTGACCAGGTCCTCCGTGATGGTCCTTGACCCAGGACCATCTTCCCTTCTCTACCTTTTGCCTCTGCACTCGTGTTCCTGTGTGTGGAGCAACATTCACGGCTTTTTGTGCACTAGTCCAACCTCAGTCACCCTCTCCTCCCAGATGCCTGCCCCGTCTTGGTGGTTGGCCACCGTGTGCTGGCCTTGATCTACACTGATGGCCCTGGCCGGTCCCCGAAACTGGGGTGGAAGCTCCTGAGGTCGGGGACTGCGGCTTGTTGTAGGGTTCCCTGCTGAGACTCAAGCAAACACTGGCTGCCGCCTGAAGCCTGCAGTGAGGGAAATGATCCCTAAACTGGAACCCTGAGAAGAACCTTACTTGTTTGCTTTCCCCTCTTGAAGCGCTGTGTGCCAGGATGGCGGTGGGTCACCACATCGGCCTTCTCACTGCCCCTTCCTTGAGGACAACTCAATTTTCTTCTTCTTATAACCCTCAAGAGAACGAGCCCATAGGGGTTTGTTTTAATACCAATCTTTTTATCGCTTAGAAGTTTTGCTTTGTATTTATCCAAAGAACTCTTTCAGAATGACTTCGATGCACTAATTTTTAAAAAATATACATTATGCTTATGCAAACATAAAAAGGAAAACAGGAACAAAAGAAATGATACAGATATTCCTACACCGCTCCAGCGTCACGGCGACGGCTATGATGGACATGCTGTGGTCCTCTGGGTCATCAAGAGCACTTGTCACGCAGCATTGTGTAGCGGAATTAATTCTCCAGGACCATGACCGGGTTTTTCTTCCAAGGTCCCGGCGCCTGGCTTGCTGTGCGCCTGGGCGCTGCTGCTGTTTGCAGGTGGTCAGGCCTCCCGCAGTTCTCTGCCTGGCTGGCAGGACGACACCATTCCGGGCTCAGCACCGGGAAAAGTGCAGAAAAAAGTGAATCTTAGAGGCAACGAGCTATGGTGACGGTCATCTCTCCTTTTCATCAGCTTGGATCATTGTCGCTGTTTCTTCACTTTGCAAATGAAGGTGGGCCCTGATCTGAGCCCTGTCCAGGGACGCTGTTTACCCCGTGTCACACACTTCCTTCACCACAGCTGTGTGACATGCTGGCACGGGAGCAAGGCAGAGCTGCACCTCTGTTCTTTGGGTGGGTACTGATCTTGCTTTTGTTTTTTTCTTGTCTATAAATTTTAGAATAGCCTGATCGTGTTTCTGCCCAAAAAAGTTCAAATAGAATTGTGAGTAGAATTGCATTGAATTTATAATGTACTGAGATCACTTTATAATCTGCTGATCTTGCAATGTAACATATTATTAAATATATAACAAATTAAAATTAATATAAACATACAATCTAGTATACAAGCTTATATCATAGTTTGCATATTAATTAATATAGATTCCTAACAGTTTATTAATCTATGGTAATTCTTAGGTTAATTTGGTAAAAGCGTCTTTTTTGGTGGTGGTACTGGGACTTTTATACTGAGCTTTTATACTGAGCTCCATTCCAGTCCTTTCTTATCTTTTATTTTGAGACAGAGTCTCTCTAAATTGCTCATCTGATATCTTGATTGTAAATTATTCTATGCAAAGGATGGAATCAATCCCTTTAATTCAGGTCTTTTTGCAGTGCTTTTCTTTTTAAAGTCGTGTTTATTGAGGCATAAAATTCACTCCTCTAAGGCCCACATCGCTATGAGCTTTGGCAGATTCTTGCAGCCATGTAGCCACCATGATCAGGAGGTGGGACAGACCAAGGTCTGTCTTCATTCAAGTGAGTGGAGGAATCAGGCTTTGAACACAGACTGGTCCAGCCCTTGGCGCCCTTAGAAAAGAGCGAACCCTGGGCTATTACATTTCCCACCTCAGAGACTCCGACACAACCCATTACAAGATGCAATCTTACTGTATGAGGCGCCAAGAAAGAGAAAGGTGTTATCATTAGAAATAATGACATCGTTCATTGTAAGATGCATACACTTAAGAGATGCTTCAATGTGGAAAAACCGAAAACAACCAAAAACATGCCCGTAGCATTGATGTGTTGTGCTATCTTTGCTCTCACAGTTGAAAGCCTGTGGGAGAGAGTTTGATGTGGAGGGGCCCGGCTGGCTATGAGGGAAAACGCATTGAGGTGGGCACAGCATAGGCAGAGACCAGGAGCCTGGGAAAGACAGGCACAGGGACTGTAAAGGTCCCGAGGGGGCACGCACCCATTCGTGCTCCACGCAGACGCTTGGGAGGCTGTGAGCCTGTGAGTGACGCATGTGCTTCCTGGGGTGCTGTTCACATTCCCAGACACTGCGTGGCTTAAAATAACCAAGATGCACTGCCCCGAGATTCCAGGCGCCGGAACTGGGAATCCCGGTGTCTGCACTCCGGGGCTACACTCCCTCCGGAGGATGTTTGAGGGTCTTGCCTGGTTTTTTCCAGGTTCTAAGAGTCTGAGCATTTCTTGGTTTGTGACCATATCACTCTCGTGTCTGCCTCTTCTGGGTTGCCTACTTCTTCTGCCTACTTCTGCTTCCTCTTATGATAGGACCCTTGTTATTTAAGGCCCACCTGGGTAATCCATGATCATCTCTCCTCAGATCCTTAATTTAATTATATGACAAAGACTCCTTTTCCAAGTAAAATTCTAGGCAGACATGCATGGTACGACCAAATACTGTAGTGCCTGTTTAATTTTTTTTATTTTTAAAGAATATATTACAGTAAAAGATGCACTGGGGACCGGGGATTTAGCTCAGCAGCCTAAGCACCTGCCTGGCAAGCATAAGGTTATGAGTTCAATCCCCAGTACCAAGAAAAAAAGTACACTGGCCTTTCAGCCTCCTGCAAAACATCCCTTGTTGTGGTTTGTGCGTAGATGTCCCCGAAAAGCCTCATGCAGTCGTAGCTGGGGTTTTTCAGAGGCGGCTGGATCTAGAGTGTGTGATGCTGGGATCAAGGGTGTGCATGCTGCCTGCCAGAAGGGTGGGGAGCCTGGATAAGATATAAGGCACAGAAAGAGGCTTGTTACACTCACTTGCAGCTTGGTGCCTTCTTGCCTTCTGCCTGCCACGCACTGTCTCTCCTCTCCAGTGCCCCTCTGCCATGCCACTGTGCTTTGGAGCCAGCCGACTATGCACTGAAACCGCTACAAGCGGTGAGCTAAACAAACCTTTGACTCTTAACTGTCCTCCTTTAGCTTTGGATGTCAGGTATTTTGTCCAGGAACAAGGAAAGCAACTAAGACATTGCACTTCACTTTGGACACACCTGTCCCTTCATTCTTGCCACTTTCGAAGCAGCTCTGGAAGTCCTCTTTTGTGAGTGTCTTTGGTTGTGGTGTTGTGGCTGCCTTGATGCCTTGGGTGGATTAAAAACATTTATCTTTCATGGTCATTTTGACTTTGAGGAAGAGCCAGAAGTCACGCAGTGTCAGAGTCAACGAATAAAGTGGATGAGAACACACCATCGCGTTTTGATGAGCCTGTCTTTCCACTGAATGGCGCTGGGAAGCAGCAGTGAGTGTTTCTGATTACACCTTGTAAAGATACTCACAAGACTTCCAGAAGTTGCAAGAATGTTTGTGTGTCTGAAGCAAGCAGGAGTATTTTAGAGATGGGTTCATGGCAATGTGTCTTTTACTTTTATTAAGTTTTTAAAATGTGCGCATTCACCATGTATTTTGATCACCCCTTGTATCTTTTGGGGACTCCAGTGCACTATTGCAGGAGGTGACTGTCTTTGGTGTGTTGGCTCACACCTCAGCTCTCCAGTGTCCAGTCAGGGGCTGGCTGCAGTGACCCACGAGTGGAGTCAACAGGAGAGGGGCCTGTTGCCAGGGAGACTCACATCCCACCAGCTGGCAGGGCAGGTGAAAGGTCAGAGGTGAGAAGTCGGGAGACCAGACTGGCTGCTGAAGGAACATGGGGAGGAGCAGTTCCATTTGAGTGGCAGGGGACAGAGATGGGAGAGCCTTGCTCCCTGGGGACAAGGGTGCTCAGCTGAGGTCTGGGCAGCTCTGGGAGAGGCTGCAGATATCAGGGCTAGCCCAGGAGGCTGGGAGCTGGGTCCAGAGTGGGCTGGACTTGGGTGGCTGAGCAGACTTTGCTGGAATCAAGATGTCTTACCTCGGCCGTCAGGACATCCAGGAGTGCGCCATCCCTGCACAGTGGGTAATTGCTTGTGACTTCGCAAACCGCTCACCTCCCCTGGGACCACACTTATCTCACTCCTGTTAGCTGGCTGGAGGCTGTCCTCAAATTGTCATTGTCTCGATTTTGCATAGGTATGGATAAAATATAGTCTTCAGCTACAAGAGTGCCAGCCACAGCTGACAGGCATGAGCACACTCAGGCAGGGCAGGGAAGCCGACCGGCATGCACTGCTGGAGGGCCGGTCATTACAGCCTGTTCTCCTCTCTGAGTCAGAAGCAGGCGGAGGAGCTGGTCAGGAAATGTCATAGCTCAGACTTTCTCTCTCCATGTAGGCTGGGGCAACCTGTACCCCTTTTGGCTCCTGGGGTGCTGGGGTCCTTTCCAGAAGCTAGTATGAGAACTCCTTTTCCTCTTGACTGGCTCAGATCTTCTCAGATCTGAATTTCCTCTTGCTCAGGGTCAATCCCACACACCAAGGAGTTTACATCTTTCCTGGGGGGGGGAACCACACCCATATGGTGCCAGCCAGGCAGTCACCCCCAAGATGGGGCCCCCAAAGAGAAGTCCCCTGGTAACTGTTGCCATGCCCACCCGCATAGCACCGAGCTGGCCGCTGCCCCAGTGCTCAGTTGAGCAGGTTCCCATGGTAACGAACCAGTATAGTCTTCCCCATCACTGTGCCAGCATCTTCCCAAGGCTTTGCCCACGTTGGCTCCCAACAGCCTCAGGGTGGGAAAGAAGCCACAGGGTCCCCTATGGAAGTGACACAGTAGTACAGAGAGAAGCCGGAGATGAGGAAGAGTAATTGAACTGAAACCAGTGGGAGTTTGTAAGTCAAATCCTGACAGCTAGTGAAGACCATTAGTCAAGTGGGGAGTGGCAGAGTGGTCCGGATCCCAGCCTGTGGGGGCTGATGAGGCTTTTATTTGGATGGTTGGGGCTGTGAACTCATCTCTGAGCTTGTAAATGTGCGCTCCGGGTCGAACACTCCCTCTAAACCCCATGATGAAATTTAATTGCCGCCGTGAGCATGTAAGAGGTGGGACTTTTAAGAGATGATTTGATCCTGTGGGGATCCCCTTTATGAACGGATGATGGGCACCATCACGGAGGTGGCCAGTGATTACAATAGTGAGATTCTGATTGAAGGGCGCCCTTGGATTTCCCCGCCCCCAGAATCATGAGTCAATACCCTCCTGTTGTTTCTTGCTTACCCATCCAGTGTGCGGTATTCTGTTACAGCACCAGAACATAGACTAAGGCCACACCTGTGTCTGGTGGCTCCTGGCTGGTCCCCCGGGTGCTCCCCTGGGCTCAAGCCAGCAGGCGGGAATCCACCCTCCTCGGCACACATCGTACTGTGCAGGTGGAGCGGAGAGCAGTGCAGCAGGCTGGAGTTGCCCTATAGGAACCCGAGCTGTGGGGTGGAGAAATGCACCCCAGCCTGGGTCCCCTTGCTTAGACTTACAGAGGAACAGAACCGCTTTGCACACCTGAATTGAAGGTAGCCGAGAATATTACAAGAAGGAATAAAGGTTTTCTCTTCGGCTCCTCTGTTTTTCCCAGGCACGAGCTAGCCTACACGAAGGACCGTCTCGGAGATACAGGCTCCCTACCTGCCAAGGGCCACGGGAGCCACACAAAGCTGAGGGGCCAAGAGGTCCTTGTGCCAGGCCTCCCCCACAAGGAGCAAGTCTGACCTTTCCCTTGTCAGCTGCCTCTTCACGGTGACCTGAATGTAAGTCAGGCTCCTTGGGGTCCCAGGCTTCAGGTACTAATCTGGAAACTGCAAGGACTGAGACCTAAGGGTCTTCACCCCTAAAATGTGCTCCAGAGCCTCTTTCCTCTCCTCCCCAGAGCTCCTGAATCCCATCATCCCTACCTTGCCATTTGTCATGGTCAGCTGTAGGGTCCCCTGGTCCAGGTCAGGGATCATCTCTATTTTGTACATGTGCCAAACGCCTGCAGTCAGCCAGCAAAGAGGTGAGCTCCGGGACCCTGAGCGGTCCTGCAATAAACAAAAGTGGGAGCAGGTCCCGTAGAGCAGGCATCTTTGCTTTCTTCCACCCCTCTGGTCCAGCATGTCTCCTCTCCTCCTGCCAGTGTGCTCTTTGGGCAGCAGGAACCAGGCAGGGGAGACTGGGTTTTCCTATAAGGCAGGGCGGAGAGGCCAGGAGGAGCACAGGGGAGAGGCAGGGACATATCTCCTCCTCGCTGAAGCTGGGTGGCACGGAGCTGATGGGGCAGAAGGAAGGCAGGGCACACAGTGGGATGATAAATCTGTCTTCCATCACGAGAAGTTTTATTTGAAGACTGCATTCTGCAGCTAAAGGGCATCAAAATCACCATCTAGAACAGCCCTCATCTTTGCTGGGGACCAGAACTGAGGTGGTAGAGAGGGTCAAGGGATGCTGGCAGGATGCTACCTGCAGGCAGGGGGCTGGGACCCCATCTGCTGATGCTAAAGGCTGCACTTTCTAACACACTGGTCCCTCTGCCACCAACCAGCGGAATGGAGCGGTATGTCAGGGGTGGCGGCGCAAAGCCGAAGGGCTCTGCAGAAGAGAGGTCACACTAGAGATGGGCCCTGAAGGATGCCCAAGTTCCGGTCATTGGAAGACAAGGCAGCATGGTGTCCTTTGAGGGGGGCCAACAAGAACCAAAGGCCATGCAGGGCACGGGCAGATAGCTGGGATCATTACTGCAGGAGAGAACTGAGAGTTCCCAGAGGCGCAGCTGGAAGAGGGGTGTGGAGGTGCTCCCGGGCGCCTCGCAAGGGGAAGTGGCTGAATTTGGGCTTCCTCTGTGAGTCAGTGGGGAAGTTGAGGGTTTGGAGCAAAGGGTGTCACCCCTGGGGTGTAGGACAGAGCGGAGAGTGCCGAGAGCCAGAGGCCAGCTGGGACCAGGACTCTGGAGCAGAAGGGGGAAGAAGACCACAGGGCTTGGCCGGGGGCAGGAGTAGCCGTTCCACCAAGGGGAACCAGGAATGGAAAGATAGCTTGGAGGGGCTGCCCTGCAGGGTGAGAGACACATGGACACATGGGGCAAGGAGATGAGCAAGATCTGCCAGCGCTCACGAGCAACCAAAGTGCTGGAATTGAGCGTGGAGTTCTGTGCAAACCAGGAAAGTGCTCTGCCGCTGAGCTGCAGTGCCCACCCCAGGTTTTACATGTAGAAGAAATTGCGTAAAGAAAACCTTGGAGAGTACCAGATGAGGACTGCGTGTTCCTGCAAGTTTGCATTTCCGCAGGTGAAATGTTTAACAAGTCAGTGTCTGCTGCCTGCCTCCTCGAGCTGTCCCAGCCCCCAACCTCAGCCCTGTGGTGCAAAGAGCCTCACTCTGGGTCTGCTGTGCTCCTTCCCTCCAGGCAAATGGGTGGCGAGTGGCCCCAGGCTCAGGGGCTGACTTCTTCTTGGGCAGAGGAGAGGACAGCAGAGCCTGGTGTCACTACAGTTGGGGGCGGGCCCTCTCTGCAGCATCTTGTATGGCATCATTGCCAAGAGAAGGCAGGTGAGGTGCCCCGGCGTGGCACTGAGGTCCTTGGGCTGCTGTGGCAAACTTTAGAGTTATGTTCTCTCTCCGTTCTGGTGGCAAGTGTCTGCAGCCATGGTGTTTGCAGGGCTGCGCCCTCCCTAAGCCTCTTGGCGGACTCTGTCCTCTGACTCCTCCAGCCTCTGGTGGCTGTGAGCCTCCCTGGCTTGTGGCTGCATCACTCCAGTTTCAGCTCTAGCTTCCCCCGGCCCCCTCTTTTCAGTCAGTCTCTCATCTTCCGTTTCCTGTAAGGACGCTTGTCTTGGGATCTGGTATACTCCAGGGTGAGTGCATCCAGGGTCTATACTTTTACTTCATCTGCAAAGACCATTTTTCCAAGTAAGGTCACGCTGACAGGTCCCAGGGATTAGAATATGGCCATATATTTTTGGAGGCCATCTCCCAACTCGCTACAGGAATGGAAAGGAGTGGGCTCCATGGGTGCTGGGGGGTGTCCCAGGCTTAGGGACCGTGTCTACCTCTACCTGTACCAGCACTTGGCCTCCCCCCCTATACCCTCCCTGGGGGTCTGTGCATGTTATAGTTTGGATCTAAAATGTCCCCCCAAATTTCATGTATTCAGAGATGGAACTTTTGGAAGGTGTTTGGATTGTTGGAGTGCTATATTTGTCAGTGGGTTGATTCCCCGATGAATCCATAGCTAAATGTGCTGCTAGGTGGTAAGGCCTAATGGGAAGGGGTGGGTCACTCGGAGTGTGACCTAGAAAGGTAAATTCTTATCCCTGTGTTTTTCCTCCTCTCTGCTTCCTGGATGTCGCTGGGTGAGCACTTGTCTTCTGCTATCCCCCTCCCCCAAGCTGATACCTCCTGGGAGCCAGGTGACCACGGACTAAACTCTCTGAAACTGGGAATCAAATTACTCCTCTCCTGTATTAAGTTTCAGACGTCAGATATTTTGTCCCAGTGACTGTAAAGTGACTAATAGAGCACACTCTGTTCTTTGCTGGATGCCCAAATGTTCCTTCTGCAGGATCCCATGTATGTGTGTTATCATCTAGGCAGGGCCTCCCTTCCTCCTGTCTTTCCTCCAATGAAAGGGACACTTCTGCATCTGACCACCAGCCTAGCCTGAGAAATCATTCTGTCCTCCTGCAACAAAGAGCAAACATGCTTTGCATATTCCAAACAGTGAATTTGATCTTAAACACATGTGGGTTTAAATTCTACCTCAGAACTGTATTTGTGTGTTCAGGGTCACGTTTTTGATCTCACCAGGCTTTCTTTCCCCATGTGCACAATGCAGATAATAAGGTCTTGTGTTCTTTTGACTAAAAAAAAATAGTTTCTGGAATGCATTTCCTCCCAGGCTCATCTTGGCAGCCTCTTTCCACTAATAATAGACTTAATTATTTAAATTTAATTTGTTAGAGGTTTGATGTTTAACTTGGAAAGCCCTAATGAATGATTAACATTTAATAAGTATACAATTTAATATCTATTAGCTTGGGTTTAAATAATAAACGACTTAATTGCATAATTCAATGCTATCTTAAAAAAATAAATAAAACAGGAATTACCCACCAGCATTGTCAGACCTTGAGCGTGTTCTCTGAGAAGTCACACACCCTGTCCTCTGCAAAACACAGCATCCCAGTGGATATTCTGTGTCACCAAGGGGAGCTGCAGGGAGAGAGAGGGGACTCTATCAAGAGGAGCCTGGGCTCAGGGAACATGAGTCATTGTCTAGCCGAATAGGATCACCAATTCATGACTTCACCAAGGGTGGCCCCTGCCAAGCGTGACCTCCCACTTGGGCAGGGGAGAGAGGACTGTCTTAAGAATGAAGCCTTGCAGCCAGGTATGGTGGTGCACACCTGCATTTCCAGCCCTTGGGAGGCTGAGGCAGGAGCACTGTGAGTTCAAGGCCAGCCCAAACTGTAGGGTGCGATCCTGTCGCAAAAAAAAAAAAAAGGCTCCTTAGAGGGAGGTGGAGCTTTGCATAGCACACACCATACTGTTTATTTGAATATTAATTGGCAATGATGTACAGCATGTGTCTCGCTACACTGGCAATTAGTTACCAACAAGGACAGGGCAAGCCCTGTCACCTCTGTACTTTCGAGGTAACCGTTCCTGAAAAGCACCCAGCTCCCAGAAGCAGCTGCGCTAACATTCTGGTGGTGAAGGCTGCCCCCCCGTGTCTCCCCAAGGGGGGCACATTTTCCTTTTCACAGGGACATGCATGCCACAGCCCATAGGACGATTCTAACCCCGTCAGGTATGTAGGATGGGGCCGATTGGGGTGGGTAAGTCCTGCAGGCGCCTGACAGTTCCCAAGCAGCCCTTTGTTTCAGGTGTAAATAGGGGAAAGTGTCCCCCACTTCCTTGCTCTGTCTGGATGACACTTAGTCAGGTCATTCTGTCTTCGGAGGAAGCGAGAGGCAGCCCAAACATGGTGCCTCAAACCCTGGGCAGGGCTGAGCCATGGTCCAGGCACGCAGACCATCTGCCCAGGGGATGTCCACGGTGCCTGGTCGGATGCAGCTCAGTGGGGGCTGCTGTCTGGATCTCTTATCTCTCCACCTAAGCCACCCAGGCAGGTGCGGTCTGTTGTGTGTTTCCTGTGGGCTCAAATCACTGTGTGCATGGCCTCTCCAGCCCGGTGGCCCTTGGAGGACACCTGCCTCACCTTAACCTCTGCAAATGCTCTGCCCAGCAGGCCACCCAGCCCAAGGCCGGATTGTCCGTCCACACTCTAAGCCATTAAGAATCCTCCCGTGTATTAGAGACCACAGACAGCAGAGGGGGCCTAACCCTAACCTTAGCAAAACTCAGGTGGGGTCAGTGACCCTCTAACCAGCACCCTTGCAGCTCCAGCCCCCTTAGGCCCAGCTGCCCTTCCTCCCTCCAGCACTGGGGGCTCCCTGGCTGTGGGTTTCCTGCTAGGAGCATCACAGCCTGGCTTGACGATTACCCCCACCTCCCCGCTCTTGGGCCGCCTGGCTGCTACAGTGTGGGCTGAAGGATCGAGGGGAGTTTGAAATGGGAGAAAAGGAGCATTTCTGATCTCATTTTCCAGTACTTCAGCTGTGCCATAATCTATTTACCACACAATTTGTGTCACTTTGATAAGCGACTGCTTCAAGACTGCATTTATTAAAATAAGGAGCGGGACAGCTTTCAAGTCTCTCAAGAACTGTAATAAATGTTTGAAATTAGTCATTACGGTGTTTGCCATGGTTCATATCAGACACTCCATCTCGTGACAAATGATCACATCTCATCCATGTTCTTTTTGGATGACGGTAAAGCCTTCACAGTGACACTCCCGCGGAGGGTGGGGTGGAGTTGGGGGGGCTGCCTGAGACCTCAGGCTTTCAGCTCAGCCCCATGAAATGCCCATTTAGCTGAGCTTCTGTGCTTGAAAAGGGGTGAAATCGCCCCGCCCCCGGGAACCCACTGACTCTTACTCCTGTCTGGGCAGGAAAGTCCCTCTTCCTCCACCTTTGCGCAGTGGACCCTCTACGAAGCTCGGAACGTGGCTGCTGGCTTGCATTTCCTTGGGGGTTTGCAGTAAGGTGAATTAGCCTCAGCCTCAGATGTGTCACGTACCCAGAGGTTCAGGTTCAGCAGGGCCCCAGGCTCCAGGAAGGGCAGGGAGCACTGTCACAGCCGTCAGAGGCTCACTCTGGAATCACAGGGAACCGAGTGCAAGAACAGGACTCCAAGGCCACGCTCTGGCTCTGTGGCTTCCAGGGTTCACGGTCAAGGTGACACCCCACGAGGTGACGATCAGTGTGAAAATGAAGCGTTTAGAAACAAGCCGAGAACCAGGCCTGGTAGCTGTGACTTGGCAGTGAGTGGGTAAGGTGGGGAGCGCCAGGGACAGAGTCTTACTGATGAGTGGGCTTTCCTTCCCAGTGGCACTCAGAGCCGGTGCTCCTTTCCCGGGGGGCCCTGCTGCCCGAAGGCACCCGCTACTGTGGCTATGGTCCTGCTGGCGGGGTGGGAGAAAGGAGACGAGAGGAGTCAGGGTTGCAGGTCGGCGGGGAGTGGGGCTGCCCTAGTGGCACCCTTCTGTTCCATGGAGAGACACAGTTGAATCGCATTTGCACCACAAGCTGGTGGAAGGGACTCCTCTGTGCTCTAGGTAAAGTGCTGACTCCAGCACTCCATTACCCTGCGGCTACATGTTAATGTTCTGTGTTGTGCTGACTTCCTTGTCAGGTAGGGTGAGTGTGTGGTGTCACACAGACAGACAGACAGACTTCTAAGCGAAAGACTGCAGCCGTCCATTCCCATCCAGTTTCCTAGGAGTTGTTCTTTCCCAAAGGTGTGAACAATGCAAAAGACTTTTTCCTTACTGTAGCTTTGTCTATAAAAAGTGGTGAACTTTTTCAAAGGGTCTGGTTTTAAAGGAAATGTAGCCTCATTGCAGAGATTTTACAAAATGTAGAAAATCTCAAAACAGGGCTGGGGATTTAGCTCAGTGGCTTAAGTGCCTGCCTGGCAAGTGTGAGGTCGTGAGTTCAATCCCTGGTACAAAAAAAAAAAAAAAAAAATCTCAAAACAAATCTGTTCTGAAGAAAGAGCAGTAAGTTGGCCACGGTTGGTTTTGATATCAGGGTCTCTCTCCACACAAGGTGCAGCTTCGAACCCTGGGTATTGCTTCTGCGGGGGTGGGGGTGGGGGGGTGTTCTTTCCCAACCCCCACCTGGTCCTGCCTCCAGGGTGGCTGCTCTTCCTGGGGGCATCCCGTGGAGTCAGGCCCCAGAACCCTCTCTGAGAGGCTCTGTGAGGTTCCAGGTAGTGTTTCACTGGGCCAGACATGTTCAGAGAAGTGTGTTGACGTCCACTTTAACTATCCAGCCCCGGCTGAGAAGTGGTGCTTACGGTCTGTGATAAGGCCTGACATGAAGCAGATTCAAAGAATACACTCGGAGACCATCAAAAACCACCGTGTGTACTTAAGTTAACAACATTATTACAGTAAAAGACAGATTGCCATGAATCACTCTCAGAATTCTCTCCCTGGCTTGGAACACACTTATCCCATCCTTGCTGCCATTTCTGAAGCACCTCTGGAAGTTCTTTCCTGAGTGTCTTTAGGAAGCGTGATCAAAATACATGAAATGCTGCTGCCAGAGCTGACAGAAAGGCCAGCTGGCAAAAGCATGATGGTGCGTCCTCACCCACCTCATTCACTGGCTGCCACCTCGGGGCTTCTGGCTCTCCCCCAAAAATGACCGTGAAAGGTGAGGGTTCAAATCCAGGATACTGGGGCAGCCACGGCAGTGCAGTTAGACACGCTGACGGCAGAGGACTTGCAGAACTGCTTCAGAAAGAAGCAAGAAGGACGGCAAGAACATTTGTTTAGAAGCCATACTTTTTAAAATCATGCTTCCTACATCCTGAAGGATATGCCGGGGTGGCAGGGGACATTGTTTAAAGGCAGGATGACCAGGAAGCTGCCCGGGCCCTCGTTCATATGTAACATGGGACAGCATGTTTCTCACAGTTCATGAACCGGTGCCATTCATTTTAGCTCAAGCCCGTAATTATTCTGTTTTCATCTAGCAGCCTCTTTCCGTCTCAGGATCGCCCTCTACGCTTAGTTGCCTTGTGTCCAAAGGCTTCCCTTGGGAGGGACACTTTCTCAGCCCTTTCTTGTTTTTGATGACCTGCTGGCTCTGTGGGCTCCCAGGCAGGTGTCTTGCAGAATGTTCCTCTAGTAGGATTTGTCCAGGGTTTTTCTTTTGTTTAGACTTAGTCTTTCGTGGGGAGGGAGAGAGCACAGAGGAAATATCATTTCATCACATCCTGTCAAGGGTACACACAACTGACACGACTACTCCCTGCTGGTGTGACCTGGACCCCTGGGTACAGTTTCCCTTGCAGGTTCTACTGTGATGTTTCCTTGTGGCTCCACCCTCGCTCCCTGGCTCTTTCCAACCCCCGGTGCTTCCTGGTCACCATGATGTGAGCAATTATCTTCCACTTTCTACCAGGACTTTTCTTTTGCCTCAGAAGCACCTGACTCTGTTCTAAAACCTCTGAAACCAGGAAACAAAATAAACCTCTCCTCCTTTACAGTCATTTTTGCTCATTTGTTTTGTCGATCAGTGGCAAAAATCTGATGAATACTGCCTACTATTCTATCCCAGTGGTTGATTGATTGATTGATTGATTGGTACTGCAGATTGAACTCAGGACCTTTGCACTAAGCTATATCCCCATCCCGTATTAAAATTTTTATTTTTTTGGTAAATCACTTAGTTGCCCAGGCTGGGATACAATTTATGATCCTCCTAGAATGCTGGGATTATAGGCAGTCACCCTCATACTCAGCTTTTTATTTATATCAGTATAGACTCATAGTAACTTATTCCATGCTTTGTGTTATAACCAGGTACTCTTTTGTTGCCCAAGCTGTCCAACCCATGGCCATTGGGAATTCTTTTGGTTCACTCTTGTGTCCCCTGCGTATCTTTTGGTCCAGACCTCAAATCAACCATTCCAACCAAGAGCCCTCTCTGTTTTCTGTTGTTGAAGGAGGAGGAGTGTGAGGAACCATGATCTGGTGCTGGTAACTGGGGTGACCTTCTTTTCAGACTTGCTCAGCTGACATCCAACATATATTATGTGTTCATATTAATTCAGGTATGTAAGGACCTATAAACGTTTCCACATGTAACTATCTGGATCTATACTGAGTGTAGCTCATACATGTTCATTCACACATGTAGTTGAGTTCATAATGGTACGGCCACCTTTCATCCATAGCTGCGTGACTCTTTCTAGCCTCCTTCCCTTACCTGTCTGTGGCTTTCCATTCCAGCAACTGTGAAACGGTCCTACAGATACACATTTGGCTGGTATTTACCCCTGCATCCTTGAGAGGTGACCTCTAAACCATGCAAGAAACTCTACCCATGCGATGGGCAGTGGAAGGTTGGGCCACTGGGTATCAGCCCAGTCCCCAGGACAGGGGGAAAGGGGCTGGAGAGGGACTCCATCCGCTTAGCCAGTGGTTTCATCTATCACGTTGAGGTAATGAAGCCGCAGTAGAAACTGTGTATGCTTGCTATAATGAAGCAGTGATTACAAGTGTAATGCTTTCTTGAGTTCTGTAAGTCATTCTAACGAATTTCCATCCTGAGTGGGATCCGGGAACTCCTGACATGTAGCCGTCTAGCTGGTCAGAAGTGAGGGTACCTGGAGATCCCCAAGCTTGCAATGTGAGTCGGGGAGTCAGTGTCAGAACTTCATTGCAGAAACCGGTGCCGCCATCCACCATCCAGTTCCTATCCATGTAGTGGCTTCAGAATTACAAATTCTCACCACATGAGACACAGCTTCCTCACCTACAGTGCAGTACAGTGCCTGGGCATCCTCCTTTTGCCTTTAGGCTTAGAGACTTCTCATTTCCAGTTACCCAGGCCAGCATCTTTGCCTCAAGCCCCTTTGGTGAGGTTGTTTCATCCTTTGCAATGCAGCTAAACTTTTTGATCACACTCTGTAACCTGTGTTGGAATCCTGATCTCATAATGAGTTTTGAAAAATTTGTGTACACGAAGGCTCCCTCTTTGTGCTGTGAATCTCAGGAGCACCACGTCACCACCATTGTTGCATCGTGTAGAATAACTTCAGCCCTAAAAAAAACACACAATGCTTTCCCTGGACTGAAAAAATAACCAGCTATGGCAAGATATAATTTATACATAATAAAACCCACCCCTTGCACCTCAAGACCCTAATGCTAAGTGAGATAAATCAGACACACGAGCTCAAATATCCCATAGTTTCTCTTCTACAAGAAACTCAAGTTATAAATAAAGAGCCAAATAAAGATAGATAATAGGAAGCAGAGAAATGGATCTGTCTTACATGGGAAGTGATCAAGACACTGAGAAAAAGAGGAGCAAAAGGAATTGGGGTGTTATGTATACGTACGAACTCCCTACAAGGACTGTAAACATTACACACTGCAAATGTACTAACACAAATTTAAAAAGTAAGTTTGCACTTTAAAATATATTGAAATGTATGTGTTCACATGTAACCACCACTCCTACCGTGCCTGCGAGAACTCCCCCCGTGCCTGCGAGAACTCCCCACCTTCCTCCGGGTCACGCTGATCAATGGTTTGTCTTCCCTACGGCCTCATATTAGTGGAACCATAGATTATACTCTCTGTTAGGACCAATTTCTGCCCACAGAACACTGCTGACACCAAATGGCTGGAGTTTCCCCACCCCAACAATGAATTCTCCAGCTCTCCAGACCCCAACTCTGTGTCCGAAGTCGCAACTAGATTCTGACACTAGCTACCCAGAGTTAGAGTCAGAAAGCACAGGTTTGGGCCCTCAAGATATCCCCATTTCAAATGTCCGTTCCAAGTATTGGGCTCTCACACTTCTGTCCAAATCAAGGGTTACCATTACCAGTTCCTTGGGTTTGATGATCCGCTAACATAGCACACAGAACTCAGAAGATAGTTTACTTACGTAGGATGGTTTATTATAAAGAGTACAACTCAGAAACAGCCAGAAGAAAGATTCCACGTGTCCACTCCAGAAATCTCTGAGCCCCATGATTTAGAGGGTTTTATGAAAGTTTCCTTACACATGCATGATTGATTCACTCATTGGTCATTGGTAAGTGACTAAGTTTACACTCTTCTCCTTGTCCAGGATGTGTGGAAATGGACGGGAAAGTTCCAACGCTCTAACTACCCTCTTCCTTCTGCTTTGTTTTGTTTTGCAGGACTGCAGACTGAAGCCAGGGCCTTGGCACTGGCTACACCTCCAACTCTTCTAAAATTTTTTGCTTTGAGGCAGAGTCTTGCTAAGACTTTTGTCTTTCTGGTGACCATCTCCCCTCCTGAGGCTATCCAGGGGACCCCAGTCACTGATCACCTCATTAGCATACAAAAGATATTCTTATCCCACCAGAGATTCCAAGGATCTTAGAAAAGTTTTTGTATCAGGAACTGTGAACTAAGGCCCAATATCACACACAAAAAAATACTTCTATCTATGCCAGCACTCAGAAGATCAGAAAAGTTTTAGGATCTCTGTGCCAGGAATGAAGACTAAACATGTGTTTCTTCTTCTATTGTAATATTGCACAGTCTTCTGTATATTTAGCCATTTATAGGTTAATTCACTTAGCTCAATGCCCCTGAGAGGATCCATGTTTTAAGCTCCAGGAGCTCTTTTCTCTTTCATTGTGGAGCAATCTTCCAGGGCTTGGGTGGACACTTGTGACCCTGTTCACTGACTAATATGTATTAGTGTGCTAGTCTGGGGCTGTTATAAAGCTCTGAGGAGCTTTCTTTTGCAGGCTTATAAATGGACACGCTTGTATTTCTCCTGGGGTTGGATTTTGGAGTCATATGGTAAGTGCACGTTTAGCTGCGTAAGAAACTGCCCATCTTCCAAAGTAGCTGTATTAGATTAGCACCACAATGTAGAGGAGTTCCTGTTGTGTCATGTCCTTGCCAACACTTGGAATTGTCGGTCTTTTAGTGTTAACCATTCCAGTAACTGTGTAGCCGCATCTCATAATGGTTTTAATTTTCTTCTCTCTGATTGATGTTAAACACCTTTTCATGTGCTTTTTGGTCCCTTCCTTCTTCCTTTCCTTCCTTCTTTCTCTCCTCTCCTTTTCTCCTTCCTTTCCTTTCCTTTCCTGTCCTGTCCTGTTCTGTCCTGTCTTATCCTGTCCTGTCCTTTCCTTTCCTTTCCTTCTTTCTGAGACTAGGCTTCCCAAGGTGGTCTCAAACTCCTGGGCTCAATTGAGTCTCCTGTTTCAGCCTTCCAAGTAGCCCTCATTGTAGACATGTGACTTAAATTATTATGTATCAGTAACTCATGGACAAAACATTTTAGAAATTCAGAGGACAAATAGTAAATGTCTTGCCCTCAACTGTCTGCCTCCCTCGTGCAGTGACCTCTGTCATCCTCGAGTCCTGCAGCCCTACTGAACTGGGTCTGTGCCTGTCTTAGCTATTTTCTCATGGAGACCCAACATTCAACATCCACAACCTAAAAAAGGACAGGTTTATTTTGGGCCACATTCCAGAAGTTTCAGCGGGTGATTGGTAAGCTCAAACACAGAAATGGCATGGTGGGAGGATTGGCCATGGGGGTTACCTCCTCAGGTCCCAGCAGCCGGGAATCAGGGAGAGAAGGGAGAGGCACCCTTCCAGGCCACCCCGACTCCAGTGAACCACCTGCTCGGACCAGCCCCATCTCCTGACAGCAGGTCAACTCTAGCACGCCCGTGATGCAATCACCTTCCAAAAGCCCAGCCTCTGAACCCTCGGGTCTTCTGGGGGCTCCAGACGAAGCATAGCTGCACGTCTTCCCATTCTGCATCCAGTCAGCCAGTCCTCCCGAGTGTCAGTGTGTCCTCTAGCATGGATGCTGTCCCTGTGTCTTCCTATCCCTGACTCTCTTGTCCATCTCTTGCCAAGACCTGGGATTTTACTGACCCCGAATCTCTCCACCACTCCCTTTTCTTCACGGTCTCCACCGCCATCATCACATCTTGCTGAGTGTGACCTCATCCTCCTAACCCTTCTAACCTCATATTTTTTTTCTTTTCCGGTGCTGGGGGTGGGGATTGGGGCTTCGTGGATAGCAGGCCAGCAGTGTATCACACAGTTACACTCCAGCCCTCACCTCCTTTTAATCCATCCTCCTGAGAGCAACTGAAATACATTTTCAAAAATGCAAATCTGATTACACATTCCTCCTGACTTGAATGGCTAGGTACCCTCCTTATAGCTCGGGAGATAGAAGCCAGATCCTGTCACCGCCTGCAGGAGGTCACTCTGCCCTCCTCCCTCTGGTTACCTGCTCTGAGCTCCAGCCCACCTGCCTGTATCAGGCTCATGGGCACACCTAGAAGCCCTCAGCACAGGCTGGGATTCTTTCTCCCTTTCTCCGGGACAATTTCCTGTTCTCTTGAGATCTGCGTCCACTCCTGGCCCCCAGGCCCTCCATCACCAGCAGGGCCCCTCCTTTCTGGTGGCTCCCAATTATGCTACTCATCTTTCCCAGAGCCTGTCATTCTCACACACTTTTGTGGGTCTGGAGACAGTTTGATGAATACATGACTCCATTTCCTCCCAGACTGTGTGTCTCAAGGGTGAGAGGAGGAATGGTTTGAGGCTGGTGACAGCAAAGGTGACAGTGACTTAGAGCGCTCAGGTGAGCAGGTTGACTGTTTCTGTTGTTGCCCACACCTTCTGTGGTCTGCAGGCCTTTCTCGTCTTTGCTGGGGTCCTTGCCAGTGTCCCTCTGGTGGGGCATCCTGACAGCACCTGCACTGGTCAGCTTCTCATTACTACAGTGAAGTAGCAGAGGCAGGCTGACTTTATCAAGAAGAGGAGTTTATTTGGCTGCCAGTGCTCAAGGGCATGGTGCTGCCCTCTGCTTGGCCATGGTGAGGACCTCATGGCACTGGGCAGAGGTACGTGCAGGAGTAATAACCATATCTTAGAACAGGAAGCCAGAGAGAGAGTCAGAGGTCAGCCTCAGGCTTGCACCACGACTTGATCCTGTGAGAACTATTCTGAGAGACCCACAGTCCCTTCTGAGAGCAGCTCCTCAGTGGCTACGGATGGTCTGTTGGGACACACTTGTTAAAGGTGCTGCCACTTACACATCCCCACTCTAGGGACTAAGCCTCCAACTCCTGAGTCATTGAGGGGATACACTTGGACCATCCCCAAAACACAGGAGCACCTCCCCTGGCTGTCCCGACAGCGCCTCCCCTGGCCAAGGCCGTGTCACCAAGAAGTGTGGCAATGCTCAGAGGGGGCAGAAGTTAGGATTGTTCTTGACTAGTCTGGCCTGGCTGTGTCCCCCACTATCTACCCCAGAGTCACACTGCTTGGTAAAGTCTCAGCCAGGCTAAATCTCATCCACAA
Organism: Dolichotis patagonum; assembly: GCA_004027295.1. Classification (NCBI taxonomy): domain Eukaryota; kingdom Metazoa; phylum Chordata; class Mammalia; order Rodentia; family Caviidae; genus Dolichotis; species Dolichotis patagonum. Next base: position 22,852 of record PVJX010028017.1, read on the forward strand.
AAAGACACTGATTTTTCATCTTCAAGCCTGGCTTTTACCCATCAGGACATGCAGGCTTCTGCGTGGAAACCCACTGCACAGCTTTTCGTTAGGGTGGGGGTACCGAGGCTTCCCCATCAGTTGTTGCCGTGAGAGCCTTGCTCGCCCCGCCTCTGGTCCCTGGGAGCCTCTGTTACCTCTCAGGGCCCTTCCTCCCCCTTCTCCCTCAACCCTCTTCCCTCCCTTCCCCGGCCTTGTCTGGCAGGCATCCTGGCTGCTGGCTCGTAGACGTGCAGATCTTGGCTCCTGCTTCGCATGCACGTGTGACCTTGGTAGAGCTGCTCGCTGGAGGATGGATGTGTTGCGGCTGTGTTTAATAATCATGGAGCAGCCCCAGCCCCAAGAAACCACAGAGACCCAATTCCCCACCCCACCCCCACCCCTGCCGCCTGGGGATGGTAATGAACTTCTGAGGAATAGCTAATCCATAAACTGAACAAATAATGCAGGCAGCTACAGCTAACGCCTTCTGCCAGGATCTTAATTATAATTGCAGAAATAAATGGGGGGTGGCAGGGAGAGGTAGGTGGGTGGCAGAGAACATAGCTTATTATCAATCTGTGATTTCTTGGGTGGGGATGGGGGTCGATGAGATCACATCCTCCTCTCTGGGGGGAGAGCTTTGGGACTTTAAGAAGCTGGGGTGTGGCTTCCGGGAGGGGACAGGAAGAGCTGGTCTGCTTCTAACCCTGCCTGCCGACCCCCAGCTGGAGCATAGCTTTTCCCACAGTGCACTGTATCCTGGAGGCCTCCTGGGTCCTGAGTCCCCATTCCAAGGAACTGTCCCTCACACATTTTGGGTCATGCCTGAGTGGCCACAGGGGTCTGAAAGCAGCCAGGAGGGGGCTGAACACAGAACACTGTATTCGGATGACCCCTCCAATCCCGACTCTACCACAAGGAGAGACTTTGGCAAAGTCCATGCCTCACTGAACCTTGTTTCTCTGTCTGGGGATCCCAACCCTCAGCTCTGGGGGGCATTGTGAGGGCCCATCTCCTAAAGGGTGGTCCTAGACCTGGAAGAAGAGCCCCAGAAATGTGGGTTCCCAGGCTTACCTCCCTGTACCCTCTCTTGCTTATTGCCCACCGTCCAATGCTGACTCCCTTAGGGGAGTCTTCAGACCCTAGCTGAGGTTCAGTCTGCCGGGGACCTGCTAGGGGTTCAGAAGCCGTGGGCCCCTCTCCTGTAGCTCAGAGGTCCCTGAGCAATGTCCTGCCTGTCCCCAGTCCCTAAGTGGATGCCCTATAGACCTGCCACAGCCCCTGTCTTGAACACTCCTGCAGGCTGGACGGAGGCTGCAGGGCTTCAGCTCTCTCTTTGAGACCTTGGTGACCCTCGCCTCCCCATCACGCCTGCTGTTTGTCTGAGCTCTGCTGCATGGTGACACATTGGGGCAGGACCTG